>JAWWEN010000002.1:1716531-1732159 GCA_035582955.1 Sycophila texana
ATAAATAGTAATAGTAGCGCTACTATGACTGTTTATAAGATATAGAATAATTAAAAATTATATAAATTGTATACATTCATGAAGAATATAAATAAAACGTAAAATTAGAGTATTTTTTATTATTGTATTTTATTCAACAGAAGGAAATAAATTTCCTGATTCGACTATTAAAGATAAGGTGGTACCCAACTAAAATTATATAAATACAAAAAAAATATAAAACTAATAAAATCTAACGTGCATCTTAAACGCGAGTTAAATGTATTAAGTTAAGGATACTGCTATATTAGACAAAAATATTTATTTAATTCCACTGATTCTTACAATATAAAGAATTGAAAAAACTTTTAATGAACTTCGGCAAGACAGAGTGTGCAAAGACGTTTTAGTGAAATGTTGTTATTTCTTTATTTATTAACTGCGATAATGATTACTTTATAAATTCATGTATAATATGGAACATATGTATAGAAATTTTGTTGATTATTAATTTGTACGATAACGCAGTCGTTATCGTATACAAATTAATAATCAACAAAATTTCTTTATAGTTTGCCTTTGCAAATGCTGTTTTTTATAAAAAAAAAAATAGAATCATCTCACCTAATTTTAGATAAAATTGTCTATAAATAATGAAAATCATTAGCGGGTTATTGCACCCAAGCATATTCTATAGTTACGCCAAAATGTAAATTTTCAATAATCAAAATTCTAATTTTATAATGCATTTTTAATTAATTTATTCAATAACTGTTTAAATATGCGCCATCTGCATTACAACTGACTTTATTCCCGAACTTTATTGCATTTCCATTTTTCAGCTTCGAAGCCCCGTAACGCATCGACTTTGGGTCGACCCTCTATTAGTCAAAACCGAACACCTTTTCAATAAAACGCTGATTACTTTAATAATGGGCAGAATGGCCCCGGGGCTGGCGGGTTGGGTGTTAGGTTTTCCCCGATCACAATGCCGCGCGCCAAGTATACAAATAGAGAAAGAGAAAAAAAGGAAGTATCGAGAGGCAGTGGCAGCGCGGCGCGACCCCCGAGATACCTAGTTACTACCCCGGGCTGGGCGACGGAGAGAGAAAAAAAATATTCAAATCGCAACCCTTTTTCGGCCTCGTGTGAAAGGACGACGTGCCGCCCCGACCCTTCGATCGGATTCAATGGGCATCGATATTCAAATTTATTTGACGAAGGTGTGCTGCCTCTCTCTCTCTCTCCCTCGATTTTGTCGCTCCTTCTCGCATCCCTACGTGACCTTCTTTTTTTTCTCCCGCTCGAGAGTCGAGAAGGAGAAAACCGTTGCAGCAGCACGCCGAGGATCGAGTTTTCATTTGGGCCTCTCGGTTTATGCAGGAGAGAAAAAAATTTGCATCTTTTTTTCTCCGAGCTCGCCGAGTGCGCCCGATTCTTTATTTTTTTTTTTTTTTTTATTAACGAAACTGGAGCGGAAGTCGCGCAGCTGGGCCGATATGTGCCCGTTGACAATCGCAGCGTCGGATGCAGCCGGGAATGAGGTTGCAGTGACCGCCTATAAAACGCTCGCTCGTGATTTTAGAAGACGGCGTTTCCTCGCGCTTATCTCGATCCAATTTCAACGGGACGAATTGTGACGTTCATCGGATAGTAAATGAAGTTATTGTATAGTTATGTATTTTTATTCATTTAACGGACTGAAATAGACTTTTTAGTACATTGAGATACGATAAGTAAAATTATAATAATAAACATTAGTAATTTTTCTTAGACGATTTGTAATTTTTACTAAAACATTTCTCTCAGTGTGTGAATTCTGCACAAATGACATGCAAAAGACGATTAAACTGGATATTTCTTTTTGCATGAACGATATTGGCTTCAACTGATCTCTTAAATGAGGGATCAGTTGTAAAAAATCATCAAATTCTTCTTTGCAAATTTCAAAGCTGCAAATATATTTTCCTCCGTCGTTTGTAGAACATGGAGCATAGTTTTCATTTTACTTTCGTGTCTTCAATCCATGAGTTCTGATTAAATGTTGACCTAATGTCGCCTGATTTTTAAAGAATTTTTTACATTTTTCTATACCACGACAATAATAAAAAGGTGTGATATTCCTGTAAAATCTTTTCATATACACTTACATTAAATTTAATGCATACACGTACATTGAAACATGATTCTGTTATTATACAAGAATATGCACTCATGTAACTTAAATCTGCATTAAATTTAAGAATATTTTTAACAGTGCATACAATTATACTCTTCGTAAAATACTAATAAAAATCACAACAAATTTGTTCCTCACGACAATGTTTAAGGCGTGAATCGTGAAAATGGCGAAAACTGTCAAACCGGCGGAAAAAAAGTCCCCCTTCCGGATAGCTCTCATAATGCAGCCGCTAAAGACTCCCAGCGAGTGATAAACCGCGCGCGACAAGTATATACATCTCTCTCGGAGCGAAGAAAAAGCAAAGAGAGTGCGCGGGGAAGGAGGAAGAAAATAATGACTCTTACGAGTCGCGCGCGGCGCAGGCTCCGTGGGGTGGGGCGCCGTTACGGGCGTCGTCGCGACGCGCCGCTAAAGCCTGCAGCGGCGAAAGAGAGCGAGAGAGAGAGAGAGAGAGAGAGAGAGAGAAAACGGCGTCTACGGCCGTGACCCGGTTTTTTCCGAAGCAACAGGTACCTTCTAATTAAGAACACTTAAGAAAACTTCCCTCTTAAAGCCGACGCCTCTCTTTCTCCCACTCCCGCTCGCTCTCTTTCTCGCGCGAGCGAGCGTTTGCCGCGCTGATAACGCCATTATGTTTTAATAAAGCCGGCTGCACGCGCGCGCGCGAGAAAACGACGACGGCGACGAGGGTCGGTGAGCGCTCGCCTTTTTTTTTTGGCCCCGTCTTCCTTTCCACCCTCTTCTCGCTCCTTCTCGCAGCCATTAAGCATCGCGCTTTCTTACCGCCAGCGTACTTTTCGTTAGGCAAATCGAGCTCTCCGAGCGATTTAAGCGCGGAGGTTCAACGAGCTCCCGAGGCTGCGGTACAGTAACCGAATTTCGTGTGCTTCGATGGTTTAGCGCAGTTTTTTTCCCTCTGGATTATGATAAGCGCGGGATACAATGGTATGTTCTGCGATATATACCATAATTATATAAATTATTCATTTATTTATCTTTTTAGTAATGAATTGATAAGGTGGCCCTTAAAAAATATAAAATTTCTTAGATATTGTATATAACAAATATAAATTGTAACTAATTTGGTCTACTGTGCAGCTATCAGCTATCTTAACAATCCTTTGAAGCAAAGTATTTCAAGATATTTTAATTCGATTTATTACTATAAAAATTATACTGAATAACACCCAAAGTTCGTACTTGTTAGATGGGTCTGCAGATATAGTAGTGTAAAGCAACGTCAACATCAAATCATGCAATCCATAAATTGACTTGATTGGAGATAAGATTTTCTTATTGAAACTTGATAGTCCATAGACTGTTTTTTTAAACATTTTCATGGATACGAGTAAAATCTTGGCCGGATTTAGGTATATGTACTGAAAAATAATCAGAATAATGCGTTTTTTCGGTCAAATCTCAGGTACGGAGTGTTCCAACACCGAATTCAAAGAGAGTTAACGACCAATATCGTCTTTTTTGCGGACACTCATTAACCGAAGTGAAATGTACCCCTTCCTCTAAATATGAACAAGAGAAATACAATTATGCAGTTATTCTGCGTGATATAAATATTTCACTTCACTAATTCAGCATAAGGAACATTTTTCATGTAGAATAAGTGAATTATACTCACTTATATTCAAAGTGAATTTAACTTCCTCGTATTTAGCTGGTGTTTAGCTGGTTTTAACTGAAAGTGAAGTCTGTTAAAAAAAAAGAACTAAACTTTGGGTACTCAGTGTTCTTTATTATTGTCAGTCATTGTACCGCAGGGTTACTCCCTCGAAATTGAGTAGCCGCTTCCATTCGGTAAAAGAGGGTTATACGGCACTCCGCGCGATGAATCTCCGAAAGCGCGAAAGGTGCAGGTTTTGACAAAGAGACCCGACACCTCCATCCCGCGCACACGCAATAAATCTTCCTCCGGCGGAATATAATTGTTGGCGTCGTCGGAGAGATCACATTTGTCGAAGGGAGAGCGAGAGCGCGGCGAAATAATTCATATAATATCGAGCAAAAGGAGCAGCGGCGGCAACGGAATCCGAGTCGTCGCTGAAGCCGCGCCGTCGGGGCAAATTAGAAAGCAATCCTCGAGGCTCGCGTCTCGCGCACAAAAGCATCCCCGGAGAGGCAGAGAGCGAGGGAGAAGCCCGCGAAGTCGGGAGAGACACATACAGCTCGCGTCCTGGGCTTCCGCCTCGGAGCATCCCCCCGACTCTGCCGCGTGGCCTCTCCGAACGTTAAAGAGCTTTGGCCTGGCATACGTGTAAGTGTGCGGCTGTGTGCTCGGGGTAGGGGTGGGTGGTGTCCCGGCGGCGGCCATTTTGAACGCATATATCGATTGTTTGGTGGCTGGCTTCGTTCTCTCTCTCTCTCTCTCTCTCTCTCTCTCTCTCTCTCTCTCTCTCTTTCTCGCTCGCCTCCTCCCGACCTCCTCTGCCTCGCCCTGGCCCCGGCTCTCCCTCTGCCCCTATCTCTCTGTCTCTCTCCGTTCGCCTGCCTTCGCCGGAAGAGCCCGGCGCGCGCTATTCGTCCTCGACGCGGCTGGAGAGCTCGGGCGGCGCGGGCACGAGGGAGAGCCAAGCTTCCCCGTGTCTCCGGGACACAAGACGTACCGAGTTTCCAGTTGCGAAACAACTTCAAATTTGGCCCTCGGCTCTGACACTTATTATCCATCATCCTTTCGCGCGCGTCGCTCCGCTGACGCCTGCTTCCTTTTATTTCATTTTTATACTGATAACTAAGTGAACTATATACATGTATAATACTGGAGATTTTTATGAGAATCTATCAATTTATGTAGAAGATTCTGCCTGTAGCTGTAATAAAATTGTTCATTCGTACTGCCTAAAGTTGAATTAGTGAAAAAGTACACAACAATTAGTGAGATTTCACTCAAAGTACCAATAGTTTTTAGTATTAGTTATTAATTTCAAGTTTACTCGTTCAAATTAATTTGTTGTAAGAACTTTGTAGTTTGTTGAACTATTATTGAATAAATAAGTGAATGAAAAATAAATAAAAGAGCATAATTATTTAGTGATTAGTGGAGCAATTTTCACTAATTAAAGAAGGCTAGTATGTTTTTTAAAGTAATAAACTAACTATATCAGCATTTTGGACGATAATCTATACGATGGAAAATTTAACTATTTCATTTTAATTGATCTTGGAATAATTTAATAATGAATTTCGGTGAGTTGTCTTTGAACCTCTCCACTAAATGTATGTATTTTTCATTTAATAACTTTAATTTGAAATTGAGTTTATTAATTCATTTCGAGAAATAGGCATAAGACTTGCACACGGAAAAAAAGATCTACTAAATATTGCAATAGTCAATTTTTTAATGTTCTCATGTATTGACATTATTTGAAAAATTTTAATAGCTTGTTGTAAAATTTGTAAGAGCTATTCCAAAATTTTTTGAATTTGTAGTCAATTTTGAAAAAAAAAGTACTGCGTAAATTTTACAGGTAACTATTGCAATTTTTTCAATAATGTCAGTTATGAGGACATTAATTAAATTTTTAGTAAAATTTTATCTCCCTGGATTAAACAATAAAAATCACGTTTAAAATAATTAAGTAATAACTCTTTTGTTTATATAGCCCCTATAAAGTATGACATTCATTGCTTGCAGATTTAAATGTAGCCCAACAAAATGAATCACTTTAATCCAACCTCTAAGAATGAAAAGACGTAAAAAGTCGCGTACGCGTTACACAAAAATATTAATTACGAAACTGACATTAAACATAAAAAAATATAAATAGAAGCAAATCAAAGATCAGCAGTAGCGTATAGAAGAGAGATGAAGAGACAAATGAACTACGTGTAGCCGGCTGACTTAAAGAATCACTCATGCTGTCCAAGTCCACCGCCTATTTTGAATACTCATTCCTGGGGTCCGGGGGTAAGACGCGCGCGCAAGATAAATGGCATCTCCCCCGTGAATACATTTCGCGGGGCGACGCGTGTCGGGCGCGCGGCGCTTTTCTCGTTTCGGTCAAACGCCGCGGCGGCACCTGAGCCCCGGGGCCGAGGGGTCAGGGACCGGTCTCGCCCATCCACTTCTCCGAGGGTCGCCGGGAGGGGGGCGTAGCGAGGGGAGAACCCCCAAAAATCGGCTTAGAACCGCCCCGCGCGGCTGGCCAATCGCCGCCCACCGCTGACCCTCGCCGCCACTGCGCAGGACCAGAGCTGCAGTGACGGACACGACGACCGTGTATCGTGCGCTCCCCGCCGGACACCTATAGATATGCATCACCCGCGATCTGATCTTTCTTCTATTTCTTTGACTTTCATTCTGTTTTTTCATTTTTTCTTCTTCAGGACTTTTTCTAAAACTTTTAAGACTTTAAATTTTTCAAAAAAGAAAAATAAACAAAAAAAAAAAAAAAATTGTACCTTTTAAATATGGATAGATGAAATTCACTTCGAATAAGTGAGTATACACTTATTTTACATGATAAGTCTTCCACATATAGAATAAGTGGAGGAGTTAGCACGTGTAATAAAGTGTATATATTCACTTATTCATAGTAACGTACTATGTTCCTCTTGCAAGAAAAAATGATCTGAGAAGTGGAGTGAGCTATATTATTTTTAATTTTTATTTGGTTCTGACATGACCGCGTGAATTGATTGTTTTGTCTTAGTCTAGCATGCGACTGATTAATACCTGATAGAAGATAAAAAACTACAGAAATTATAGTATTCAAGAGAGAAGAGAGTGATTTACTTTTAAATTAATTAGAATCATAATTTCGATTAATTATGTTGACTAACGTAATGATTCTAATATTCAAGTAATCAAAAGTACACTTTATAAAATTGTGATATTAAACTACTTTTTGAAATCATACTACTTTTAAAAAATAAAGAAGAAACTATATTCATGAATTTTTAGTTTAATTTTTAGATTAAATCGACTTTCATTAATTAGAATAGTATTGGTGAAAGAAATACGGAATTAGAATAAACGCGCGGGGTGCGAATGACAGGCTGCTTTTATTAAAATTTTCAGAAACTTACTGTGTATAAAGTTGAAAAAGTGAGAATTTCACTAATTTTGAAAACAGTTGCACATTTACACGTATACATTATAACAGTGATAAGTGTGTAACTTTTTAAATTAGTAAAATTTTCACGTTTTCGACTTTAGAGTACATATATATAACGTTTCAAGGTTCAATTTGCTACAATAATACAAGAAAAATATAAAAGAAAAAAAATACACTGTTAATTAATACGCGAATCTGTTCGAATTAATAATGAAGCGGTTAAACGTAGAATAACGACCGCAGTGACACTTTTCACAGCACGGCGATTAATCATTCAGAGTGAAATAATGCGAAATTGAAAGCAAGCCCCGCAGTAGTGAGCCAATCGAATAAATCTGCATAGCAATGAAATAAACGCTTCATCCGCTCGGCTGAAATCGAAAGGTCTCGCAAACTAATTCCCCCCTCCCCCCCCAGCTTGACTACTACGCCGTTGGAAAAGGAGAAAAATGCACTTAATACAGGCCGCGACGACGGCGCCGCCGGTATTAAGAGCAGCCCGAGAAACCTGTAGCTTCGAGCTGCGGGCGCGAAAGAGAGGAAGAGAGTCAGCCAAAGTCAGCGGTTCATTATAAGTTTCGCGGGTGAAAGTGACGCTCGAAGAGAGCAAAAAAAGAAGGAGAAGGGGTCTGGGGGGGTCGCCAGAGCGCGCGCTAAGAAACCCGTCGATTGTAAGACTTTCCCTCTCTCTTCGCGAGGAAAATGATACTGGCGGAAAGCCGCCTCGGCTCGTTGTAAGCTTAAAGGGGAAGTTTCGCGCAAGCCAACTTTGCACACCTTCTTTCTTCCTCTTAACCTTAACGACGCCTTCCCCCCCCCCCCTCCGTCTTCCCCCGTCCTCTCCCTTTCTATACCCGTGCATTCGCGTGCGAGTGTTCTTTCTTACTCTCTCTTCTTTTTTTACTTCTTCTTCTTCTGCTTCTTCTTGCTCATTATTATTATTATTATTTCCCGAGGTACGGGGGTTGGCGCGAGGCCAAGTAGGTGAAAAGTGCAGAAAGTGTAAGTCGCGCGAACGATTTACGGCGGCGCGACTTTTATTCAAATTACAGCAGCCAAGATAGCGAGTCGTTTTCACTCTCTTTAGCGGGCCTCCTATATGAGCGAGCCCGGCTCTTTTACTTCGAGACTGCCGGCTTCGTGCCCTCCAATAATAAGGTTTCCGCGTTCAAGGGTGCCAATGTAATATTTTTCCTTTGATTATATTCTTAAAATAACGTTGATAACGGAAATTATTTATGTATAGATTATTGAATTATAGTTATTTATTGCACTGAAAAAATAATTAAAGTTTTTAAATAAATATTTCTTTAAGGGGTTCTTTAAGTAAATCATTTATTAGCAAGTAATATTTATATAAGTTTATATTTATTTCAATCAACTATTATTTTGAAACTAAATTTTAGTAGTTTCAAAAAAATCTTTAGATATCTTTGAAGAAATTTTGATAAGAAATCATCATATAAATTGATATATTTAGTCATTAATTACACATATTGTTCGGTATACAAAATGACCAGTTTCTAGCCAATTTCTAAAAATAGAAAAACTGCAATAAAAACTTCCCTAATAATCCTAATAATAATAATAAAAATAATAGCAATAATCTCTCTTTTATTAAATCTGGGACGAACTTCGCGAGTGGACATGCTTTTCGTAAAGTATAATTAATTGCCTAAATTAATTAATTTATTGGACTGAATATAATTTATTAGTGAGAATATTTTATGCAAATATATGTTCTGTTTATTTGATTAAATTTACGTAAACTTTTGGTTTTCGCAATCATTTTAAATCATTTACTATCTGTGGATATCACTTTATTGTGTATTAACTTTTCAATATTTCTTATTTATTAGTGAATGACTGTAATGTATCACTAAAGTTCACTTTTTATTTTTTATTATTAATTTAAAATGGCTATGACCTTTTTATCAGTGACTTTATTATTACAGTTATTTAAAAAAACCCTTACGACCTACTGATTAATATGAATTTTATAAATAAGGTAATTTATAATAAATAACTATTAATTCATTCTATACAAAAAATTTCAAATCCACCCCTTCATATCGTCCAAGATGAAAATTCCATCGAAGACGCTGTGCTTTTGTCGGAACCACCCGACGAAATCGCGTGTACAAGGCAAGTGCGATTAAAAAAAGGAAGGAAACGGAGGCAGAAGCCGAAGAAGAAAAAAAACAAAGAAATAAAGAATAAAAAAAAGATAAAAGAACGAGAGCGCGGCATCGAAATACCGCAGGCAAGGTTTGCACTCTCGGTCGCGCGATAATTACCAGGCGCACGGTGGTGAAAGTCGTCGACTCGGGGGCGAACTCACCCTCTCATTTTCTTTCGACGCATTTACGTTTCGTTTAACGGCTCAACTTTTCTCCGAGGCTTTTCCCCGGCGGCGCGCTGCACTTTCTCCTCTTCGCCCTCTTTTCACTTTTGTCTCGCGACTTCCTTAACTCGGCTAAAAGATGATTAATTGGATCAGTGGTGGATTGGATTTTCCACCGTCGGCGTCGAGACCTCGACGTTTTCCTTTTTCTTTGTCGCTGACTGCCGCGCGCGTTTCCTTACCCACCCCGACGAGTGATCGGTTTGATCGCTTTTAATTAAGCGGCTGATCGGATTTTCCTGATTTCTAATTACGAAGCTTTTATTGTGTTTTCTCTGAGAGAGCGGCGTGCGAGCTCACCACTGTGGCTTGGGAAAAAAATTCCAAAAGCGGATTGCCGCTCAAGATGCAGCCTTTTTAAGCTGAAATTCAACGTCAATTTTTTTTTGGAAAAATTGTGAGTTCTTTCAAAGTTTTGTATTTGCATCGAAAAGTATTTTATAAGAACTATGTGTCTTGAGGATCGATGAGAATGAAGAGGGTGTAGAATTTTGGAATAAATACGAATAATTCTTTATTAACGAAAAATTCAAAACATTGATGTGGCCAGTTTGAGATTTGTTGGGGCTTATTAAATCTCAAAGACGAAATGTCTCCTTTTCATTCATTTTTTATATCGCAACTTCATTAAAAAAGAGGGACGAACAAACTAAATCATTGTGCAGCTAATAAAATTAAATAATCATACTTATGTTACAAAAAAGAATAGCTACAGTTACATATACTAAAAACGAGTAGTAAACCAGTGCCGTTGCTTAAATATTTCGGTAAAGTATAAAAGATCTGGAAAATTTTATAAATTATTCGTCCACATTGACTCTTACGTCTCTAGGATACTTTGACAAAAAGGGAAGAAATTGTTAGATCAGGGAAAACGTATGGAAAACTATCTGACTGCAGATTCTTCTTTTGGCGTGCATATCCCTGGCCATTTCCACAAGGGTTGATGTAACAACTTCGGAAATCTCAACAGTCGTATGTCCCTAGTTGAGTGGCAAAAATTCTCGGAAATATGCTAAACAGAATTTTGTTTCCTTCTTTAGAGTATCTCTCTAAATCTGCATTAGTGAAAATTCAGCGATTTCACTAATCTTATGTGAATATATTCACATATTCTTAGTGAAAAATATCCCACTAATACAATTAGTGGGATAATACTTTTAACCTTTAATGCATCACTATATACATGAACTTTCACTATTAATTCAGATTGAGAGAGTAATAATCTTTATTTTTAACCCTTCTTTTTCTCTCGCTTTAACTCTTTTATAAATTTTATAATGCAAATTTTGTACATTGGCATACAACCTCTCCCTGCCAACATAAAATCCGCGCCGAGCTTTTAAATCTGTCGAAGCAGTCAAAAGATATATTCTCCTCTACATAACCCACGAAATTTTAAATAAGAGACGTTCTATCTCATTTTAAGCTCGGCCCGGAGCCCGTAAGAGCTTTAAAAAAGGTCTTCAAAGAAACATCGCCGAGGTGGTTGTACAGCAGGCGAAGATACAAGCGCACGCGAGGCGGACGTGTGGGAGGCAGCCGCGAAGAGCGGCTGGAGGGGTTGGCAGAGCAGGGAGCACGGGGCGACGTCGCATCGTCTAATCTCCTCTTTACAGGAGAACCGAGCGCGTCATTGATATGCGCGCCTTTGACGGGATACGTGCAGGCGCTCCTGCGGAGCTATTGGCTCGTCGTAATCTCGCGCAAGTTGGATTGCCTAGGCTCAGGCGAGGCCCGGCTCACATACACACACACACACACACACACACACACATACACTCGCATACGCATGCAGGTATAATGCAGGGGTACCGGGCGTGCAGCTGGGCCAGCTCGGCGGGGTCCGCGTCCGCCCGATCGATACGGCAGATGCCTGCGCGCGCACCCCCCCGGAGCGGCTCGATCCCTCTCCGCTCCGGCGCAGCGTCACCCCCCGAGCCCCGAGGGTTGAGAGCCGCCGTGGCTTCCGGTTCGATCTGACAGAGGCCGCTACTCGCTGCTTCTGCGGCGCTCTGCCGGCGATGAATCTGCTTGGATGAATTTCAAATGCGCGCTTGCTAAGTATGAGTCGGGTATATTATAATGTGCTCGGATGTGCTTTTCAATGTTTCGCGGTATTATTCGTTAGGAGGCTTGCGTTTCGCTTGGTGGAACATTTGGGCGGTGGTGGATATTGGTAGGTGATATTTTTAAACGGAAATAAAATGCTAATGTTGGATAAAAAAAGTTAGCATTGTAATAAAATAGTTGTACTGAGAGAAATGTCTATAGTAAAAATGATTACACTGTAAGTGGTTACAGATTGATATTATGAAAAAAAATTACCATACTTTATAGCAAAATATTCCAAAAATACAAATTTAGCCAGACAGCATTGTAATTTTTACTGTATCTATGGTCAATTTTACTATACAGTATAGTAATTTTTTTCATAATGCCAATCTGTCAACTTTTCCATACAGTGTAGTTATTGAATATGCATCTAATTAATTATATGAGATTAATTAAATTGTGCTTACGTATTCAATATATATATATACACTTATGGTCTTACGTCTCTATGCACTTTCAAAACTAAAGTGAATTGAAATGAGAAAATGAGCTTGGAAGAAAAAAATTTTATTAATCTAATATATTATTGTACTAATGTAGGAGAAACAGATACTATGGACTAATATTTTTATATTCAATGTTTATTTTAGATTATAGCATGTATCTATTTTATTTTATTTTAAAATAATGTAGGATATATAAATGCAAAGTATAGACCAAAATAAATCGATTTCTCAGAAAATGTTAAATGAAAAGGAAATAGATTACGAATCAAGGAAAAATGTCTTTGCGAAATATTCTTTTTTTCATTCCGCCGTATTAGCTGATAGCGTCACAAGCGAGATATGCCGAAAAAAACTTCACGGTAAGCATATCAATGATATGTAAGTCCGATTACACTCGCGACACTGGCCAAACAAGGAAAGGCCTTTGCGAAATATAATACAATCAAAATGCTGCGCATTTCACAGGTAATTTGACGTGGCGCTAATTTTTTATTCAAATTATATTGGAAGGCTTCTTTTTTTTGTATTTATTGGACAAAAAAAATCGATATCTGACAGGTATTTTTTTTGTATTAAATTCGAAAGGCTAACCACATTATGCTAAAACTGTTATCATTATTTCAACCACATACATTAACTGGGTGAAAACATATGTTCGATACAAATCGCCGTTTTCTTTTTCTTACCATTTAAGTGTATTATCGATGCGGCATTAAAAAATGTAAGTAGGTTTAATTGAAATGTATAAGCCTTCTTCATTTTTAATTATTTAAAGTAAAGAAGAGTTAATTAAATAAAATTGCCCTCTTCTTTATAAAGGTGGCTGCTTTTCTTTTGAGTTCGTGACGCGCAAAAGCTTGCGAGTTGTAAGTACGCTTAGGTACGCCCGAAAGGGTCTTCTGTCTTCGTCGAGCTGGAATTGTATGCAGTCTGAATTTTTATGAAAAATTTTTACTTAATGAATGGAAAAATAATGTCAGCTTAAAGAATTTTTCTTACATTATGATAGATGATTCACTATAATAGGTCTCTTCTCACTTACGCAACTAAATTAAATGCCAAAAATATTAAATATTACAATTTTTTCTTTTATTATAGATATTATAATCTCTGTGACAGAAATAATCTAAACAAGTTTTATAAATTTATTTATTTATTTAATAAGAGTAGAATAGTAATACAACTGACGAAAATAAATTCTTGTTCATTAATCTGGTATACAAAAATGTAATTCTACTATAAAAGAGGATGTAGCAGACTCCTCCTTTTCCGAATGAGTCCACTAATACATTTGCTTGACTTATAACTACTAACTTAAAAGTAAATTACAACAAATATAAAAACCTTTAACTATTATTAACATTTTAATAAATTTCTTGTATATATTACAACATTTATAAACCATACAACATAAATTAATAAACTTCCATTGAAAATAAATATTAAATATTATAAAATTAGTAAATGCAAGTAAAAAAGTATAAAGGCTAGATCCGCGGAGCACCCTTAAATAGATGCAACCAGTCAGTCATAGTCGTAGAATAGGTCGCGTGGTCCCCAGCACACACGTGTATATATAGACAAGTATAGTCTCCCTGAAATCGCACCGCAGCAGCAAGCGGACATTATTCAAAACATCGCCTCGCATGGAAATGAAAGTGGTAAAGTCTGCGAAAGGGCCAGTGTCCAAAAAAAAAGAAGAAAACAAAAATTGAAAATTCGACACCGGACCTCGCCGTTTCTCTTTCCGGCTAAAAAGGCGACGTCGAAAGCTCTCCGGGAGATTCGTGAGGCCTATGGCCAGCGGGCCGAAAAAGGTTGGGGCCACGTGCGCCGCAGCAATTCGCTCTGTTCAAACAGAGTCAGGCCGGTGGCGGTATTATCAGCGCTCCGAAAGCCCCGAGAGGTGCCGAGGCAAGGAAAAAGAAGGCCGCCGCCGCGCATATACAATAAAGACCGGTACGCGCGAGTAGCATATAGACGCTGCGCACATTTCGAGCGTCGCCGGTCCAGTTTTATCGCTCGTCGTCGTGTCCGTAATTGCCCGCTTTACGTAAGCTTGTTTGCACATGTGCGTTATCGTTGAAATATACGGCGCGGCTGTTTGTACAATTGTTTGCTCGCGGCTCGCGAGCGGCCCCCGACGCCGCCTCCTCTCCCGTGACCGTCGCTCGCCTAATGAGCCGGAAAAAAAATTCCGATGACGCGGGCCTCGCTCGCGCGGCTTTTTATTCCGGCAACGCGCCGGCTGTTGGGCCGCGGGGAACGTCTTGCTGCGCCGAATTATTCTTATTTTTACTTTTTATACGTTGTTTAAGATTTTAGGTAGGTTTTATATAATTGATAGACAGAGAAAAATTGGTTCAGAAAAATTACTATTTTTCTGGTAATGGGGCGACTCACTTGATCTGGGGATGTCGCCAATGACAAGAACTTACTTTAAATTTTCAAGACAAGACTAAGACGAGAGCAAGATAAGAAACGAAATTTTTATTTTCTTTCAAGATTCAAATGAAGACTTTAAAGTTTCTGATCTTGTGGCGCCTTGCCTAGCTGATGTAACTCGATCCAGGGGAAATTTTTACTAAACTCTTAGTAATTTTTGTACATACTGAGAGAAATATCTAGTAAAAATTACTATATACTGTAAGGGAAAGCGATCACAGACTGATATTATACGAAAAGAAATTACCATACTTTATGATAGAATTTACCAAAAATACAATAAATTTTGCCGAACAGTATTATAATTTTTACTGTATTTATGAAAAATTTTACTATAGTAATTTTTATTAGTAGTACAGTAATTTTTACTACACATTTCTTTCAGTGTAACATTTCATAATGTTATAAGAAAAAAATAAAATTATTAACATTCCCGACATTATTAAATAGATCGCCTCATTCATATTACAGAAAAATAATTTTTTTTACCCAATTTTTAAGTTTTATCTTTTGTACCGCGTTCTTTCACACTTGGCACTTCATTTTAGCTAATTAAGATGGCGTGATTTAGCCGGATCTAACGTATGCTATGTATAAGATCTGTACATATAAATCTAAAGCGATACCTTGTGGTATTAATTTTAAGTTATTTTCCTAAATAGGAATCAGATAGGGATATTATGTCCCAGACAACCTTACCAGATCCCGACCAGAATCCAAAATTCTTTATAAGGCCCTGTGTACAAGTTTTATAATTAATTTAGTGAACGAGTGAAAATCTTAGATTTTTTATAAAATAAAATAAATTATAAAATAAAATAAGTCACGCCATCTTAATTACACGGAGAAAAATTTTCCATTAAAAGTTACTATAGTTTTCCCTAAAGCGAGGACAAACTGGAACTATAAACAAAATTGCGATAATGAATAGCAAATTTTACTGTAAATACAGTAAAATTTAATATAACTATAGTAATATTTAGTACAA
>JAWWEN010000002.1:1742064-1756902 GCA_035582955.1 Sycophila texana
TATATATATATAGATATATACTTTTCGTTAAATTGTTTGAAATTATATAGAAGAAAATTTTATTGGCATAGAATTATTCAGACTGTGGATTATTCTATTTTTTTCTGTAATTTCAATTTTAACGTTTTTACCGCACTATACAATGAAGTTTTTAGTTGTATGAATGATGTTGTTTGTTTTAGTGTGTGACTTATATATTTATTTTTATTTATTTAGTCAAAGGAATAAAATAGTCCTTATTAATAAAATAATATCAATAGTGAAGGTATAATTTTGTTAGACAAATTTGCGTAATCCATGAACAATATAAATATTTAAGTTCTCTACACAAATGTGTCCACAAGTCTCATACACTTATATAATAAAAAGTAATTGTTATAATAACTTATAAGCAAAAAATGATGTAACCAATAAACTTCGTCGAACGTCGATCGTTTTTATGACGATTCAGCTCACTACCGCCCTTCTCTGCTTATTTTGCCGCGGCGAATAAAGGCTTTCTATCTATATCTATCTATCTTTCTTGCTTATATGAAAGTAACATGTCTATATCTCTCTCATTCAATTTTTTCCATGAAAGATCAGGATCAGTTGAAGCTCAATTTCGAAGAAATCTTCAAATTTTTGAAATAGATAGTTTAAATGTGTATGGTCTTTTAGAATCGGCCATGCGAAAGATTATTCGATTTTAATTGCACGTATATGGCAAAATAACATATTTTCTGTTATCACTTTAATTGAAATGACTTTCCTCGGGGAAAAAACGGGCAAAATGAAAGAAAAATCAGGGGCCGGCAGCGTCGTTTAATTACTTAAAGGTGCGCAATGGTGCGTTACGAGCGAAATCAGTCATAGGGCTTTGTGAGGCGACCTGTCGCTCGGAGCGGACGCGAACCACGAGCCGAGACCTCGGGGCGATTCAGCGAAAAAAATACATTTGTCAGGCCGGGCGGTCGCGCGAAATCGCGTTACTTCGGACTCGGATTAATTACTTCGCGTTTCGGCGCCGCTTCGCTTTCTCTCTCCTTCCCCCATTTCCTCTCTCTCTCACTCTCTCACTCTCCGACCTTAATTAATCAAACGCGCTAAGCTGGTGCGCACCTTCGACACACTACGCCGCGTCAACGAAATGGCGTTTTTTAGTCGTTGTACACGAGCTTTTGGTGAATACTCGCATTTTTATATTACGAACTCTTTGTACCCGGCTCTCCGCCGTGTTCGTGCTTTGCGCAGTGCCGCTGAAAAATTCGGCTGCTGCAACGTGTGCATATTTTTTTATATGCATTATACGTGGACTATACTATTACTATACTTTTCACTAATCAAGGGACTAACTTACCCTTCGAGGCTGATTTAATAAATTAATATGAATATTTATAAAATTATATGATATACGGTGTATTATAAAATGTATTGTAGGGTATAGTATACCTATAAGTAAAAATTTGCAAGTGGCAAAATCACTGAACGATTACGATGTAAGAGAATTTCAGATTTTTACATATTAATTGCAAATTAAGGTTGCAAAATATATATTATAAATAACTTGCGATGCATGTAAAATTGGCATGTAAAAATTAGACTCCCTTCGATCCAACTATAAAAAAGCGACTTGAATTTAAAGAAAAATAATAATAAATCTATAAGTTTGATCGATAAGTCATATTAGTTGTTTCCAACAGTCCATAATGATGTAAAAAACAGTATGTTAATCATTATATCAACAGGCATTAAAAATATAATTTTGAAAATTAAAAGAAAAAAAAATAGAATCAATAAAATGTGGTTTATCAAAATTTATTTTTTACCAGTAAGTATAAGCCACAATTTCCAAAATAAGTATCAATAAAATTTGATAATCATTACAATCTGTACTTGCATAAATTTCTCTCTGTGTATATACGAATAATTTAAAAATAAGAAGAAGAAGAAACGGCACGTCATAAATTTAATCTGATAAATAGATCTTTTGTCCGGCGAGCAAACCCACGGCCGCTCTAAGGAGAATTTACGACGAAATCCTCGGTAATATCGGTAATGCAATTAACGCATTATTTACTCGAGCCCCGAGCGAAAAAAGAAAAAAAAAATCAGCCGGAACTTTTTCAAGAAACTTTTTTTTCCCGGCCACCGGCCAAATCGGTTAGCCCCGGCGTGTGCGTATTTTTTTCTCCCCCCCTTATGCCAAAAGGGTTGCTCTGCGCCGAAGATCCTACGGGGTATCGCGGTCTATGCTAAACAGGGGTGCGACTAAAAAAATATTAATAGCCATCCAGCCCCCGGGACACTGCTCACTTCTCTCCACCTTTTTTTTGGCCGCAGTCAAATGCATATTACGCATGCCAGGCATGCTGTCCCCTTCGACGGGATGAAATGAAAAAAAAAAGGGCTCGGGCACCCCTGAGACGCGGCGCTCGCGCGCGCATCTTCGAATTTTTCCCGCCGCCGGCCGATTTTCACCGGTAATAACCCGACGAGCCAGCTGCGTGCCATCGACGCTCATTAATGCACTTTTCTAAAATAAATAACGTCGGGTATAGCCGCTGCGCACTTTTGTCGCCTGGCCTCATAGCTTCGGCTGAGTCTGGCATTGGCGAACGGACGCGTTTTATTATATCAGTTATATCGAAGGAGAATTTGATTTATCGTTGTAAGTGAGTGTAGTCGGGAATTCATTAACGGAGGGATGCTAATGAAGATGTCACTTTGGTGCAGAAACTCGTTTGCATCGCGAACGATCGTATCGCTGAATAATTTCGAGCGTTAAGACTGCTTTATATTGGTAATCGGCTATGTACTATGTATGAAAGTCTAATTGTCGAGAGGATTGAATGTTAAAATATATTCAATCTGAATCGTTAATTGCAGTGACAGGCAGTTAATTTGAAAAGCTAATTTAGGCTTTCAAGTATATGCAATTTTAAATAAGCATATCAATTTCACGAATTTATATGATATAATTATAGCGGCGTGATTCTATAACAGTAATAGACTTACACTAGTATAGGTTTAATTTAGCGACTTGTATGCGGTAAATGAGTGATAAAAGTTTTTCAGGGTCACTGATAAGAGGTTTATTGTTATTAGTCATTTAACAGCTGCTTAACGCAATAACATCAAGAATTAAAACAGTTTTGTGTAATAACGGGTTTGCTCGCTCGCTACGCGCGGCTTTGCTTTCACAGTCATTGATGACATTCATGGCTGCTTATCGTTTCCTAAAATTGATAATTATTTTAACTTATTGGGGATATAGCTCAGTGGTAGAGCATTCGACTGCAGATCGAGAGGTCCCCGGTTCAAACCCGGGTGTCCCCTCATATTTTTTTTTTTTTTTTTTAATTTATTTTCCATTAATGGGATATTTATGTGTTAACGTTAGTCCTAAATATATGAAAAATGATAAATAATTAAGTAATATGCTCTCGAGAGTAGAATAAGTGAATTTTTCACTTATTTTGGCGGTGACGATTTTTGATCTATAAACAATTTGCTTATATTATTTCTCTTATATTCTGGAGAAACGCTGAGGACACATTTTATTTAATTTTAAATATTTTAATGAAAAAAAAATTCTCTAATTCAATAAATCTACAGTTGACTCATTATTTGTTAATTTTAAAATTAAAAAAGTCACTCGCATTATATAGTTGTTAAAAACAACTGTACTATTGTAATTCATATAAAAATGTAATTTGTTCTCTTATCTATTCTATTTTCTATTATCAATTTTTGAACATACAATTATAATTATAAATATTTTTAGTGCGCAAATTTATAAGATTAATTTTGACTGAAAATACTTCCATTCAATTAGTAGGTTAACTAATAAATATGCTTAATTTTTTACTAGGAAACTGAATATTATTGCACTTTTTGAAAAATAATTGATTATTAAGTTATTCAGTATAGGTATTAATTACTATTTTCACTTATTTAATAAGTCGCACTGTTCCAATTATTGCAAAAACAATGAAATGTATGAATTCACGGTAGTGCATAGTACTCTAATTTCATTCAAGCATAAT
This sequence comes from Sycophila texana, assembly GCA_035582955.1. Classification (NCBI taxonomy): domain Eukaryota; kingdom Metazoa; phylum Arthropoda; class Insecta; order Hymenoptera; family Eurytomidae; genus Sycophila; species Sycophila texana. Next base: position 1,746,093 of record JAWWEN010000002.1, read on the forward strand.
TATAAACTAATAATTCATTCACTTGAGTAATAAGTGAATCTTCCCTTATTAAAATTTAAAATAAGTGTCAAAAAAAACAATTTGTCTACGCAAAAGTTTCTAATATTTAAATAAATATATAAAGTTAATTATTAGGGAAAACATACAAGAAATTTCGCCGAATATCGGAAAAGCAAATGTGTACCGAATGAGAAATGTAAATGTGCGTAGGCTGAATAGCGCTTTCTCCGCGATCGACACATCGCGTATAATACAGATACGAGGGTCGATCGCGTCATCGGCCGCTACAAATTGCATTAAGAAGCGAGCACAAAGGGCTGACCATGTAGACTTGCGCGCGCGCGTGACGCAAGCTGCGCTCATTGTCGCAAGGTGAAGCTTTCGACTCGACCCCACCCCTTCCCCTAGATACAGGCGCTCGCGACGACGGCCCGTATAATGCGCCCGGGCGGGGGTGGAAAAAAGGTGGGCCCCGGGCGAATGTGTGTGAATCCAGCACCCCTTTTCCTAGGTGTACTCGGAGAGCGGGTGACGGAAGGACTGGATGAGGTTCCCCGGGCTCGACACCCCCGTGCGCAGCAGCGGCTCTTTGCGCAACAAAACAACAGCTGCGCCTCGTCACCCGATGGGCGCCCGACACGTCCGCGGTACAATATATATCCATCCGAAATATCTGCGCAATCCTTCCGTTGACGCCGGGCGATGCCGGTCCATCGGGCCTCTGCCTCGACATAATGCCCGGCCGGCCTTTATTTTTGTATTCCCATTCTCGGGTGACGACGGCGCCTTTTTGTGCCGGACGCGGCCCGGCGCAACTTGATTCCGCCCTGAAATAATGACCGATTGAATGCTGCCTCGGGGGAAGAATGGCGTCGCTTTTGAGAAAAACTCGACGCGCGTCGTCGCAGCGGCATATACACACTTGGCGGGCTTGTTTGCCGAAAGCCCATTGTGGCCGTTCTTTGTGCTCGCCTGGTATGTTAAAATCTTTCGAATATTAATACTACTCTTTCACGAGTCATTTAAGGCACTGAGAGGATTAATTGGCGCTCGTTTTAGGGGAGGCCCGTTAAGTCGTTATAATTGTTTGCCTTTTGTACATAAGTTTGTGTATGCATACTCGGGGAATTTTCTTAATGTAAAAATTTTACATTGAAGCTCGCTGCGGAATATTTGCAGGGATAGTTTGCAAAAATTACGGAGCTTTTCGTACAATCCGAGGGTTTATAAGTTTCATGTACAAGAATTATATATTTTTTTTTCGTAAAAATTGTTAGTATTGCATTTTTAGTATCACAGTAAATTTCACTGTAAATTGGTGTGGCAGTGTCCAGTATGCTTCATATGCTATATGTTTTTAATACACTTTGTTTTATTATATATTTTAGAATATATAGCTAGTATATTTAAAATCTGGGTGATTACTTCAATAATTTGTTTAAACAAAAATAAACTTTTTTAGTGATTCATATTTTAGCGACTTTATTCATTTTATTTTTATACTTACTTTATTTTGATTAATGAACGGGAGTTACCATTTGAGATAAAAGAATTCTATAAAATTTGACGCAAATATAAAAACAATTACAAAAAAATAAGATCAAATAATATCTGAGTTGCTTTACATTCTTCACTTCTTTATGGAAAAAAAGTTGTGACTACTCCAAATGCTTCTTAAATAAAACTTTGCACTATGTTATAAGTGTGCAAACATTTGTAATTTAATTTTATAGCAATTCCATTGCAGTTGTTTTACAGAACAATTATTAAATCTTAAAACAAATAAGTGACCTAAGTCACAAATTGACTTATTAAAAGTCTATATAGGATTATTACACGTACCTTTTTTGTTTCTAACTTTTCAAAAAGTTTTACCATCAGAATGTGTTTACAGTTGGGGACCATTTTCTTGAAACTTTGGAAATTGCTTTCTAATAGCGAATTGAAAAACAAACCTGCACTTCTACTTTAATCACGCGAGTTTTTTATCAACAGATATAACTAAAAACATTAGTATGATCGTATAAGCATTTATAAAAATATTATGTATAGGTGTACCTGCAGTATTAATAAAACATGCTATATCTCGATCAGGGAAGTAAAGATAGCATTCTTCATTATTGTCGCTTTGAAATTACTTTCTAGTAACGACTACCAGAAAAAATGTCCAAATTTTCATTTAAATCATTGATGATATTCTCCAGGTAAAGGGAATCATTATAATAAATAAATAAACTCTTGTTCATCAGACTAAATTGACACTAAAAGCACCAACCCAGGGGTTCTCGAAATCTTAAGTAACAGTCTAATCAAAAAAATATGGACAAAGCATTATGTGCTTATAAGCAAAGCAGGCATCGGGAACTTTCGGACGTGTAACCGGCCGCTCTCTCGAGCGCCGTCTTTTCTCGGGCCAAAAGATCGGCACACATTCGCCACGGGACGCCGTGTTATCCTCCATCGAACGTGTGTGTTGCGCGCGCTCGCGGACGAGAAAATCCGTCGATAGGCCAAGTCGACGCCGACGCTCGATCGGCCGATATCGCCAATAAATTTCCGGCGCGGAGCACCCGGTATATCGTCATCCCGAGACCTCGGCCACATTTCAGCCGGAGAGCACCGAGGCCCGTTACCCGCTTCCTTCTACACACATACTCGCGCACACACGTATCCTTCGGCTCATTTCACCTTTTTTATTCGGGATAAGGGTTGAACGCTTAACTTCGTGTCAGCGCTGGCTGTAGGATAACGCGATTTTTAATATTTATAGTTTTTTAATGGATTATTTTATTTTCGTAGTGTGATCAATACTTGAATGATCACGTCGAAGCTGATTTTGATAAATTATTAATTATTTATTTTGAAAGGATTTTTTACGAAACATTTCTGCATAAATTATGCGTGTATCTTGTGTAGAGTTTATAACAAATTTTTTGCAGATTTTCCGTAGAATTAATTGGTGCATTATACTTAGATTCTTTATTTGAACTTTGTTTCCTTTTATTTTGTAATTATTTTTGTATAGCGCTTCTTAGCCAATTCAAGGTTTAAATAAATAAATAAATAAATTATGTATTTAATAAGGGAAGACTCCAGGTTACTCCCTGATTAATTTCGACTCTTTTTGATACCAATTTATTCAAGCCGAGCCTTATGATCTACATTAATTTTCTCAATAGACTAATTTTTCTGTAGTCCTGATGAGGGTACTCCTCATACCAATACCAAAAAATTGGCGAAATGCGAAGAATTAATTACTTAATTCGATCGTGACCACCCAAGTCTTCTTCAGCCTTTATTTAAGTACCATGCTAAACAAATGTTCAAATTGTTGCAAAATCCAGAATATTGAAAAGAATTTTTTGAAAAGAAACTGTAAATGCGATATTTTTATCCTATAGATTTTAAGTGGCTGTAGCTTATATTATTCCTCCGATCGTATTTAATCCAACAAGCTATGAAAATTACGTTGAAATTTTTGTTAATCAACAGTACTCTATAATTAATTTTGTAAATACCGTAACTTACAAATAGACAACAATTCTACTCCATTCTATTCTACGCTCCAGAAACGCAGAAAAACACAAATTTATCGAATACCACGAGAAATTCGATATTGTTCTATTATTCGGTAAATCAGCTTACATAAGCAATTTGGTACCGCAAATAAGGTCAGAAGTTTATACCTCACAATCGAGGGAGCAGCGATTCAAGAAACTAAAAAAAAAAAGAAGAAAGTTTATAAAGCTCCGCCAAAACAATAAATCCCATCAATATGAAAAGTGACAGGTATGAGGAGGAATGTAGTATACACCGCTCAATGACTTACATATTTTCCATCTCAGTCTCTCTCTCTCTCTTACGCATTGAATTTACAAGAGCTACACACCGAGAGAGGAGGAGGCTGCCGAAGCAATGTATGAATTATACGCCGCAGACGTTTTAAGGGTCGACTTCGCCTCGCATTGTCTTCACCGGCGGCGTTGATATTTTCATCGGCGCATGCAGCGCGCAATGCGCGCAAGAACCTCGCGCTCGCCTTTTCCCCGTCCGAGTGGCGGGGAGGGGGTGGGGGGAGATGCCCCCTTCCGGGCTGTGGAAGGTAGCGCGCGAAGGTAGCGCGTTAATTATGAGCGGCTTCCGGCGATCTAGATTTCATTCTTAGCCTGGCTGCGAGCCGCGCGCGCGGGAAATGATAATAGGAGAGCACATACGTGACCCATGTGGTCAGTTCACACGAAGGTGAGCGGAGAGCAGCAGCGTCTGGCTTCCACAATGCGCCGGCTCTTGTACTCTCCCACACTCAAGGAGTCTCACGCCCTCACATCCTCCGCGCCTTTCATACGCGAGCGAGCCGAGCGTGTGGGTGCCGCGCTCGCGCGCGCGCACCTCTAAGTGCCCTATACGAGCGATCCGCGCTTCCGCGAGCCCGATTTTTCTTCGCGCGAGCAACCGCACGCTAATTTAGCCGACATGGCACCGGCAGGCCCCCGACCTCCGAGCGCAATGACAGCCCCCCGGGCCCCGAGGCTTTATTTCGCCCCGGATTCTTACGGAGTATACTTACCTCCTTTCAGTCGCGCGGGTTCGCCAGATGGACGCCAAGTCGCGTAGTTTTATTTCTGTATACGTCATGCACAATTGTGCGTGTTCAGTTTGATTAAAGATTAGAGAAAATTTTTTTTATATATGTGTAGCTTTTATACTTAACGGTTGCGTAAACGTGCGGTAAATGGATATGGTAATTTCGCTGTTATACGCGTAATTAGCTTCGACAACGCGGGTATATTTATTTTACAACTTCATCACGAATTTGACGGCTAATGGTTAATGAAACTTCGTTAATAAAATATCTTTGAATGGCTCTCTGTCACTCGTTTTATTTTTGTTTATTTCTTAAAAGGGAATTTAATTATGCAAATGAGTACATCAACTTTTGATAAATGCGTGAATTTGTAAACAATGTTTCGATATCTGCTGCGGCCATCCTTTTTTATAGTGAAGATTTTATTATAAAATTTATTTGAAAAAGTTGAGCTACGAAATAGGCCTACTTTAATTTGCCATTTTTATGTAAAAAACTAAAATAAATTCTTTCACTTGATTTGATAAACTCATATACATATGATAAGCTTATCAGATTCTAGAAGAGTTTATGTGAGTGCTTAAAAAAAGCAAATTGTATATAATGGGCCTTTTCTGAGATATAGAAATTTTCGTAAGAAGCAACGATATAGATTATACCAAAATTTGATCCTTTAATAAAATTAAAAGAACCAGAAAGGAAATTCTAGTTTCTTTGTACAAAAATTAGCATTAATAAGTATACTGGTACCTTATATTAATATATATAATAAAAGTTTATTTAATCTTATAAAATAGTTAATAAAAGTTTATTTATGCAAATTGCAAATGACGATAGCATCGATAAACTTTCGGTGCGTTTATCAAAGTAATTCATAGTGGTCACTAGCGTATAGGGTCTGTGATTATAAAAAGAAGGTAGTAAGTAAACTTTCTCCTTTTAGAAATACGGTAGGGAAATCATTAAAACTCGGCCAACGCTCGCGTGGGAAAAATTAATATGCAAGCCCATAAATTGCGGCAGATTTCGATGATGTCTTTCTATTACGGTTTCGGTACTAAAATTTAAGAAAAAAAACATCCATTGTGAGAATTTCGGAGGTCTTCTTTTTTCGATTTTTAGATAAGAGCATCGTACATAGAGAAAGAAGAAAAGCACCGAAAGTTGGCTTATTAATAATTCTTTGCTCGCGAGCAAAGAAAATAACTCTCCAACATTTAGAAAGTTGGCTGGCTATACCTTTATTTTCGCATCGCCTGGGGATTTCAGAAATTACACGGATTTTTGCAGCCTGTCAAAGGATGATGTGCATACATGAAAAAACGATGGAAATTAAGGCTTACCGCGTTACCAGCAATTACCAGTCCAAAGCTAGTTTACGATAAATGTCACGAGCTCGTTGCGCAAGCCGCGCCGTAAATCAGTGCTAAACAGCAATTTACAGTGCACTCAAGAGGAATAATAGCCAAGCGTCGATGATCAGTCTAAATCTGCAAAAAAAAATTGAGAGGAGACACTCGGATATAGGTCCTATTAAAATCCATGGAATCAAGGAAGAAATTCGTGCAGAAATTATAAGGGAAACTCGCGTGGAATCCATCAAAAGGTTTACGTAGAAATCGGGCCAGAATGCAACATTGGATTCCCCTATAGATTTCTTTAGGGATAGAATTAAAAAATTTCTGTTTTTTTTCGATATTATAAAGGTAAGCCATGTGGAATTCATTTAGATGGATTTTACATGGATTTTACATGGAAATTTACATGAAAATTAGTGAAGAAATCCATCTGAAGCCATTTCCATTTAACCCAGGTTACATGAAACCAGAATCCACGTTAAAATCCTTGTGAAGTCCACTAGGAAATCCACTGTACGAAATCTGTCCGAACCGCCGAATGGATTAAGAATATGAATTCTACGTACTCTCTAAATTTAATCCAATGAAATCCCACTGAATTTCAAAGCAGTGGGATTTCACTGGATTAAAATTAGAGGGTAGATTTTCCTGAATAATATGGAAAGAGGTAGTAATTTGATGTCTCACCAGAAAAATGTTTTACTTTCGAAAAATCAATCCCTTCGAAACTTGAACGACCTTTATTCAGCAAATAGTATACACATTTCATATGGTCAAGAAAACGCTATGTAATTTTTCGCAAAGATTCGTGCTCTCCCTGTAAATCTGAAAATGTGAAAATTCGTCCACATATTGAATCAGAGGACGATGTTGACCATAAAAAATGTTACTATTCACATTTTCCAGTTGAATTTCACATTTTCAGATTTAGAGAGCTGAAAGTTAGACACATCCTGGTCAGTCCCCCTGCAGTTTGGCAAATTATCATTTACACGATAGTCCCTGAAATTTTCCTCAAATTGCCAATCCATACAAAATCATTTCAAATTATTTCGAATCCACATGGGCAAATCTACAGGGAAATCACCAAGGAATCCATTATGAAAATCCATACTGCGCTTTAACTCGCTTTCGTCATTGATGTCCACATGAATTCCACTTGATTTTCTTTCTACATTTCTACCTGGATTTCCGCAAGGATGCCATGCGATGGTCTTCAGTAGAGGGAAGAGCCTCGCGCATCGACGCCGCGAGAAAAGTCTCACGAGGGAGTCGCGGGACAATGTCGAAAATGGGGCTCTCTCTCTCCCGCGCGGCGCACGTACGCCTCGCGCACATTGATTAGGGCAGCGTGAAAGCGCGGCCCGGCCGCGGACGCGACACACGATTTCTCGTTAAAAATCTTCTCTCGTTAGGCTGGCGGCGCTCGCTCGCTCGCTCGCTCGCGGGCGGCGGGAACCTCGGCGCGGAGGAAGCGCCGCCGCGGCTAATGGTGAGAATGAGCGAGTTGCGCGATAAGCGGCCCGAGCTCAATTGATACAGCCTGCGCCTGGGAAAAGTTCGCGAACGAGCGCATGGCGGGTAACGCGTGCGTGCACCCGAGTGACCGGAACCCGCGCGCGGGCCCGATGCCCTTTCTTATCCGCTCCGAGCGAGTCGCCGCTTTATCGCTAAGCGCGTGTAAGTCAGAGCCCGTCATTAACCCTAGCCTTTTTTCTTTCTTTCATTTACATAACGTCGTGGTTCGCGTAAAATTTCATTGAAAATCGTATTATTATCTTTATGCGAGCGTTATTTAACCAGTTGCAAGTGCAGGTATGTAGAAGTAACTTATATAGAATGTTATATATCGTTTAATTAATTGTTGCAGATAATGTATTATGGATCTTATAGTGTAGAAAGTAGGCGATTTTCCACGGGTACCGAAAAAGACGAGACACAAAGGGTAAATAAAAAAGACAGTTACAATTTATAAGAGGAATCGTGGAACAACCTCGTGCGTAAAATAAAATTGCTATGTTATACAATACTAATAAAAATTTGAAGCTCAAATAATAAAAAGTAAAGTGAAATATATTGGAAATTGTTACGGGTATGTACTAAAAATACATATCAAGTATTATAATGGAAAACACTAAAATTTATTTGTAATACCGTAATTAGGTATTGCTATCCTTAAAAATTAGTTTTCATTCTAATTTTTGATATAGCGTATGACTCGATGTCCTACTTGTATGTAAACGTTTTAATTTTTTTTTTTTTTTAATTTCCTTGTAGGTTTTGACAAGTTGGAAGAAGAGTGATTTATACTTTCATTTCGATCGAGTGCTAAACTCACCTTTCCGCGAATCTGTTTATTCACACTTTTATCAAAAAGTATTTCATCTAGATATGAGAGCATTACAACGTGAACAAAGTGCGAGAATTTCTTACTTACCTTACACCCTGAAATTAAGCTCGAAAATCAGTGCTTTGCGCACGCAGTATTAAACAAACATAAAAAATGACGACTTCCGCTGGAATGATCATTAAATTAGTGTGCTGGAAGGAAGGGGATCTCCATTACTATACATCCAAAGTGCGAGAATTTCTTACTTTACATCCTATGAAAATAGGCTCGAAAACCAGCGCTTTGCACACGCAGTGTTTAAAAAAAAAACATTAAAAAAAGACGATTTCCCCTGGAATAATCATTAAATTAGTGCAGAAGGAAGGGGATCTCGTTTACCACATCCAAAGTGCGAGGATTTCTTACTTTACACCCTGAAAATAGGCTCGAAAACTAGTGCTTTCCGCACGCGGTGTTAAAAAAAAAAAAATTTAATAAAATAAAAAATGACGTCTTCCCCTCGAAAATGACCATTTCATTAGATTGCCGAGGAAGGGAATCTCCCCCGCGCGATCTTCGTACTTACTGTACTGCACGAGCAAGGAGAGCGTATACACGCGCGCCGCATGCCGGGAGAAAGAGTCTTCGCGCTCCCGTTTCATTAGCCATAATTGTCCCGCGCGCGCTCACGGCGGCAAGGTCGCGCGGCCCTCCCCACCCCGGCGACGAAGGCAGCGCACCGACTGCAGGTGTGCGTGCGTCTCGTTGTTCCGTGCTCCGGAGCGCCTCTGTTCAGCGGTGAGGCCGCCCCGGCGCGCGACCCCGGACGCGAGCGGTGAGCCTCCTTCTTTTTTTTTCTTAATCCTCCCTCTCAATTAGTAGGCGGAATGTTTAGAGTTCGTTGGGTTATTTACGTGGCGAGAGCCTCGCCGCGAGTAATTAAGGGCCTTCGCCCTTTCCTCCGCTGATTTTCAGCCTCGTTTTAATCTCGGAGCAAATTTTTTCGAATTCCATTTCTTAGTTTTGATGTTTTGGAAAATGTGATTGTATAAATTACTATTGTGACTGCTAAACGATGAATTAAAAATAAAATGTATAGTAATTTTTAATGGATTGCATTTTAAATTTTGATATTTTCAATTATATTATACTGAAGTTCTTTTTCGTAGTTGTTATTATTGCAAAAGAAGTATAAACCATTTTATAGAATTTTAAAACTTTTTCAAAAATTTATCATTTATTAATCTTATACTTAATATTACCATTTATTATATTAATTATTTAGTTCATTTTATTAATACTAGATTTATGCCTTTTTCATGAACAAGCCTAATGCCATATCGAAAGTATTTTTTTAGTAAATTTGCGCAATTAGTGGATAGTCACAATTGACAGAAGCTACCTAATTCATTATTACATGCTATGTACATATAGTAAGTGATGTTAAATGGTGTACATAAGTGTTACTTTTAATATCATATTTATGTGAAAGTTTTCTATAAATTTACTAATTATTTATATAAAAATAATTAATTTTTCTCCAAATGTGTATATTCCGTATAGTCCATTAGTATAAGTACGGGAAATATTTCTCCGTGTACGCGTGTAGAACACAATTCAGCAACTCTAGTGCTATAAGTAAAGACAGAAAAGTAGCATTTTTTCAATTTTATTCGAATCAGATTTAATTACCGTTATTATACCTGAAAAGAACAAGTTTACAGAAGTTTGTCAGTATATCTCGAAAATTTCATCGGTTGTATCATTCAATGCAAGTCCAATTATAAAGAATCAAGCATCCCAACGCCAACTGCAATGGTGAGAAAGTTTAATTTATATCAGATCGCCTCATTCCTTCCCCTCCAAACTGTACTTAAAAATTATCCTGAAAACATCTTACGTTTATTGCGTAACGAACTCCAATATTAACTGTAAAATAATTATCGACCGCCCTCGCCATCACCATCGGCAAAAAAAAAAGAAAGAAAAAAAGAGAAAAAACGCTCAGACCGGTCATCAGGCTAAAATATATATAATAGAAATCAATATTTCTAATCTGGCGTAATTCGCAGGTCTGCCGAGGCACGGCATCAGGAAAAAGGTGCGCGTGCAATTTCGCCGCGATGAATCGGTGCCGATAATTACGGTCTGACAGGATGCGTCGAGTCTCAATTATCGTGGCGCTCGCGGCTTTTCTCAGCGGCGATTTCTAGCGCAGAAACGCGGACATTGTTGGGCGCCTTTTTTTTTCCTCCTTCCCCGTTCCCCACCGAGATCCCATGCAGAGTGGGCACCGCCGGCATAAATCGCGTTTAAAGGAGCGCGAGCCCGCGCCAGCGGATACCACGTCGCGTGGTTACTTTATTAAGGGCATTCCTGACCTCGTGTCGCGACCCGTACGAGTGTGTATATGTAAGCATACGAATACCCGCGCGCGGGGGCAAAAATGCGCGACGAACAGAGAAAGTCAGATGCTTCTGTGAGAAACTGCGCGCCCAAGCGCCTTCAGACCTCCGGGGGGGGGGGGGGGGGGGGGGG
>JAWWEN010000002.1:1764048-1788334 GCA_035582955.1 Sycophila texana
ACATATTTCTAGAATATTTAATAGAAAATATAAATTTTATTATAATTTTTAATTTTCAAATATTTTTTCAAAAAAAATTTTTTAGGTATAAACCCCCCTTAAAAATTTAATAATTTGCGCAGAAAGTTTTGATTGAAATTTTTAAGCTGCAAAACTAGCGCCACGTTTCGAAACTCCAAATTTGAGTACATGCGTCGTTGCTTCTTTTAAGAAAAAGTTCTTACGCAGAATCCATGTCCAGCGACTGTTATACACACGTATAATAGATAGATATACATATATATCTATTGATATGAATAATATGCGTTAATTGGGCTGCTCTTTTTTTGCTCTTCCTCAGTGCGCTTTGTAATGTAGTTCCAAGAGCCACGTGGATGCATAATCGAGGATCGCGCCGGCGCGAACAGACGGAGCGCAGACTCTTTATGACCGTAGCCGTTGTTGAGCCTGTTGAGCAACTGCGGGACGAAAGTAAGAGTGGGAGATGACTCGCGGTAAACGCCGTATAACGCCTCTCAATATTATCGCACTTGCGCGCGAGAGCTCGATAGCGACGAGGATTTGCAAGTGGCGCATTCCTAAGCACTTTTTTTGTGAAGACCTGCGATCCTCTCTTTAAAAAAAAAAAAAAAAAACGATGGCAAAGCGTTATGAGGCATTTGAAAGGGCTATTTATTTATTTATTTCAATTAACGTGAATAAATATTCAACTAAATTAAATTAAACTAGTTCTTAATAGAATGATATGATAATAGAAGGTATAATAAACTTAAAAACTAAATCTAAACTAAACAATTTAACTGAAGGTAAAAAAACAAATATTTGGTATTTTTTTGGTTAATTATGCGTTAATATTTTGAATAATTTGAATTGATCACAGAATCATTGTATGTTTAATGAATATGTGTATATACCAATAAAATAATTATTAAATTATTATAACACAATATTAAATAACCTATATATTTTGTAATCATTTTTCAAATAAATCTAATTAATTTATTTGTAAGGTAATTAATAAATGTGTTAAAAAATAAATTTCGTGTTGAGGAATCATTTTTTGTTAAATAATTAATACCTCTTTTTAAACAAAGTGCGACGAATTTTTATAGCTTATACTGCCTCTCTTAATAATTAATGATGGCAATATTTTGTGAAGCTATATTTAAGAAGCGATTTGATGGTTAATAATCATAAATCCGGATCAATAGCACCAAAATTCGAAGCTTAAACAATGTAATTTAAATTAATAAAGAATTTTATTAAAAAAATTGAAGTACCATTACGATTTTTTTTAAACTGATATATACTTATATCCTCAAAACTGAGGGCACAAACGCGATGATTTTTTTCTAGTGGTAAAAATTAACGATAATGCTGAAAGCGATTCCTATACAATCGGCACAACCGCATGAGGAATACGAAACGGTTCGATCCATCGTAATAACAAAAATTGAATTTCCCGAGAGAAACAATAGGTAGGAAGACGTAAAAATGTCCAAGCAGCTAGTGAAATGTAAATTTTTCCCGAAGCTAATTACTTTTTGTCATAACAATGCCGCGGCACGAAGCACTGTCCCCTCCCGTGCATATACCGATCGTTACATTTACGTAACGCGGCCGCGCGCACTTTTCACGAATTTCCCGGATCCGTGCTTCATTAGCATATACACAAGTCATTAGGCGAGGGTCTGCGATAAAACAGGATCGCAGAGAGGGACGAACATCGGGAGTTTTGAGAGCCATACAGGCGGGATTGACTGAATTAAGAGAATGTCGCGGACACGATTCGGCGGAATCGAGCGCAGAAAAAAAGAAAGACAGACAGACGAAGAAGGGACGTAATCACTTTTTGTGCATCGGCCCCGTGTCTATACACACACGAGAGAGTCCTTTCCCAATCACGCGAAACAATATAAAAAGGGCATTTATCGTTACGTCGGCGGCGCGCATGGTAGCCCGTAGAGCGCAACAAAGGATTTCAACACACACGTATTAGGTGCACACCATTCACATAAAATAAGAGAGCCATAAAAAGGTCTGTCGCTCATATAAAACACTAGGGGGGTAAGGAGAGAGACGGAGGCTGCAAGAGAGCCTAGAGACTCCAAAAGACAGGACCAAGAGAGAGAGAGAGAGAGAGAGAGAGAGAGAGAGAGAGAGAGAGAGAGAGAGAGAGAGAGAGAGAGAGAAATACGTGGCTAGAAAAGAAAGGCTTTCGAAAATCGATGAACCTGCAGCACGTACGTGCTCTCGCGGCAGGGCAGCGTGCTCCGTCTCGCTCGGCCGCGAGCCGGCGGCTTCCTTGTCGCGCTATTATCGTCGTGCCGGGGAGTTAGGTGCTCGATGCATTAGGGAGCGCAGGCGTTTAGGCTGGCCTGCCGCCTGCCCCCTTCTCTCTTTCTCTCTCTGCCGAGCGTACATGGGAAAGGAAGGAGGCAAAAAAGCCGCGGCGGCGCGAGGCCGAAAAAATGAATTCGTGCGCATCCCGTGCCCACACATCTAACTTTCACTTCGCGGCGACGGCGGCGGCGGCGGCGGCGGCTCGGGCCGACCGCGAGCGAGCCTTGCATAGGCGAGAGATGCATCCGCACACGGCGCTGCGCCGCAGTCCTACTCTTCTTTGGCCCGCTCACTTCGCCGAGGCTTGGCCTGTGTACCCCCCGACCCCGCCACCGGCCGCTCGCTCTGCACCGACTCTATGAACTCTCCCACCCACTCTCGAGAGCCGGAGCCCGCCAACACCGTGGTTTTCTCTCTCTTTCTCTTTATAATCTCTCTCCTCTCTCTGTCGAAGGATCCCTCTATCCCTCTCGCGCGGCTTCGTCGATCGCTCGACCCGTCGCGCTTGGAGCTGAGGTTCCGCAATTTCGACTAATGCGCTATACTAATTTCCCATTATTTGCTAGCCAACACCGAAATCTCTTCATTTATTATTTTCTTTTTTGAGCAGCTCTCGTTTTTCTGTTTTTTATTTATTTACCGGTATAAGATTCATCGCGCTTGGAGTATTCGAGGATCGGTATTTTATTTTTGTATAAATAGAATTGTTTAAAATAAACTGCAAAATATTGTGTTCGAGAGCTTCATTTCGTTCGTCATCTCAGTTTTTGATATCCGTAACCCACTATGTAAGAAGATAATCTAAAAAGTGTTTTTTTTTACCGTAATTCATTGCAGGACTAAAGAATTATGAAAAACAGAAGTCCATTATTTTCAAATGTACAAAAAATAAATAAAGATTCCTTTTTTCCCAAATGTATGTGAGAATTAACATTTTTATTATTGCTATTATTATTACTTCTTAGTATTGTTTTGTTTCAGTTTAATTTGGTTAACTCATTTTAAATTTATGTTATAGAAGATTGTTTGTGAAATAGTTGTAAATAAATTGATATACAAATATTAGAAAATTAAAAAACATATGTTTAGAACTTTAAGATTAATCCCTCATGGAAAAGTACTGCATAAATTATTATACAGAAAAATGTGTATGCAGACTTTGTATAGAATTTATACAGATTTTTTCGCAAAAATTTTGCAGAAAATTTGCACAAAAATTCTCTATAGATTTCTACAGATTTTCTGTAGAATTTATGTAGAATTTGAACAGAATATCTTCCGAAAATTTTTGTAGAATCTGTGAAAAAATCTGCAGACATATTTATGCATATATTTTTCGTAATATACATACAAAATTTAATAAAGCAAGCATCAAAATCATTGACGACTCGCCTTTTTTAAAATTTTATATTGAATCTTTTTAAATATTGGTGCCCTTCAATTGTCTATGAATTTGACAAAATTTTGACACGCTTACATTTCCGAGATCTACGAAATCATCATCGAAAAAATGCCTGCAAACTTAATTTCGCCAGCAATTACAAATTTTCCGAATGGGCTTATCTGAATCTCGCCAAGAGAATCGGCAATTAAATTAAGCGTAAAAAAGGTGGAAAACAAGTACCTCGAACAACATCCTAATCCGCGCAAGAAGACGGATTCCGCCGAGAGCAAGATTGTAATCTGAGGCCCCCACGTCGCAACAATTTATAAAACAAGATACGCACTCGGAAATATCGTGCCGCGACTTTGCCGCTGAGCAATTTAAGCGTTTAGCGGTCAGCCTCATATACCGGCAAATGATGGCGTCTCTCCCTCTCGCTCTATCCCCCGCGAGGCTCGCGTGCGACGATCGGTATCAGCTCTCCCGCGCGCGGCTAATTGATTAATTGCGGAATTTTCGATGCTGTTTTCGCGCGGCGGACTTTATGCACGCGAGGCCCTCGCGCGGAAAAGCCGACGCGACTAATTTATGACGGAGGAGGATTCAGTGCTGAAATTTACGATTTATCGATTGCACAAGTGTTTTCTTGTGGGTTTTAGTGCGCGCCGCGAGGGAGAGAAGCGACCGAGTGGGAGTGGATGTAGGTGAGAGAGGAGCGGGCGAAGTGGCTCTGAGTTAGTTCTCAGACTTGCGCCGGGCACTGTTACATCCGTATCGACGATATCGTTTAGCCCCTCTTTTTTTCTGGCGCTACTTGACCTCTCACCCATTATGCGCGATTACGACACGAAACTTACCTAATTTTTTCCGTTTTACTGCCTTTCGATCTTCATATCGGTTTTCATTTCTTTCTCCTTTGATGTCTATTGGGATTTGACATAATCCCATCACATATAATTAACTAAAATGGCGCATCTTATAGCCAGGATTAACATAAATATCTGTAATAAATCCGAAGTCAAATCCCAATCAAAAAGCGAAAGACTAATATCCATAGATATATAAATATGGTACACTGTACAGCTACTAATGGGCAAAACAGAATATTTTCGCATCAGGCATGTTTGTCATCCGAGCGCAGCGAGGGTTTGCGCGCTAATTGTACGAAGTATTTTTTAGTTTGCAGAGCAGAATATAATGATCGGCACGAAATTATAATGAGTACATAATTTTTATACACACGGATAATTAAATTATTTTTCTTTTGCCTTCTTTGAATTGTTGTCAAAATATCTTATTTTTCAACTCGCAAAAGATTATCTTTTGCGTCTTCGATCCCGATACTGTTCGTTAGAAAAACTCATTTATATTTGTAAATTCTTTTCCAAAAAATACAAAAATATCTGCAGGTGAAATACACAGAAACGCGTAATAATGTTACTAGGGAATTCGATCAGCAAATTAGTTATAAATTTTTATTCCACCCCCATTCGGAAAAACCACTTTTCGACCCTGAAAATCGGGGCGAAGGCAGCATATTTTTCCCGAAAATAACATTAGCGGGAAAAATAAGAAATTTACGAGTAAAATGAGAAAATTGCTGGAAATTATATAAAAAAAGTATAAAGCGCAAGCGCGTGCATATTCAAAGTAGAAAATAGCGGGTTTCAGAATCATAAAGTGGCCACGATAGGATGTGGAATAAAATACTATATGTAACACGGGACGAAAGCAAATTTCTTCCTGGGGTGAATACTGCCCTCACGATCGGACAGTAAATCCACCCGCAGGAAAAATCTTTTACTTTCGCCCCTTGTTACATAATGTGCTATTCATTTACTTAGCACGTATGATATCTACAGTAAATCTACAAACTTTACACAGAAGACAAGGCTGCAAAATACAATTTTGCGCCCGTTTTAATTAAAAATAGCTTAAAAATACACGTATCTAAAGTACAAAATCTTATTTATGAATTATTTATTCAAAAAACTAGATATGATGGCAACAGGGTCTAAAATTTAAGCTTCATTAATCATTAGGCATATAAAAACATCTCCCGCACAGTTCGATCGAAATTCATGATCCGAAGGTCTGACTCTCTCCTACTGAGATCAGGTCTTACTTTTTCATTTTACCCACGCAGTGTTAAAAAAAAACAAAAAAAAAACTGTAAATCGGTATATCGCGAGCGCTATGGAAGTTCCATCAGAAAGTTTCAAAGACTGTAAAGACGAAAGCCCATTGCGCAAGGGGAAAAAAAGAGAATCCACGGAGGACGCGTAATTGTCTCGGCGAGGACCGGGAAACCCGCGAAATAAGAGGATCCGCTACGAGGCGACTAGGCGAGACAAGCCAGAAAAGGCGACTCGGAGTCGCTTTCGCGCCGCAGATATTCGCCTCTGACCAGTGGTTACGGTGCGCGCGCTCGCTCTTTTGTCGCCGAGGAAAAATCGCGGCGAAACCGCTAAGAGCGCAATCCCGAATACCGCTTCGCCGGCGTCACGATCTTCTCTCCCTCGCGAAGGGGGGGCCCCCGCGCGCGCGCTCCGGCGCAAGCCAGACCGGCTAGCCGCGGCGCGTATATATACACAACGGAGGAGAGCGAAGAGATAGCGCCGCAATTTTCATTAAACATTGTGATTTCGCGTAATGTGCTTTGCCGATTTTTTTCGCCTCCCCGCCGCGGCGTCACGGCAACGCCGGCTCCCTCACTTCGCTTCCTACTTCCATTATTATCTCCCTCTCTCTCTCTGTCTCTCTCTTTCTCTCTCTTTATCTGACTATCTATATGTCTATCTGATGTCTGTCTCTTTCTGCCTCTTTCTGCCTCTTTCTGTCTCTTTCTGTCTCTTGGCGGTAGCGCAGGGGCTAAGCGACTAAACGACTCGGCAGATGAACGCTAGACGCGCGGAGTGATACTCCCGCCATAGGCAGCTCTCCCGAGACAAAGGCCCGCGACAGAGAGAGAGAGAGAGAGAGAGAGAGAGAGAGAGAGAGAGAGAGCGGAGACGGACATCTAAATGCACCGCCGGCGGCCGCGATTTTTTAATAACTAAATAGGCTCTTCGGGTGAGTCGCCGCCGGTGACTGCCCGCGGCTCGGCCGCTTGCTTCTTCCGCGGATTCGAGGCGAATCTTGCGAAACGCAATTCAACGCGATTTTTTTCTCTTTTTCCGTTGCTTATGAATTCGTCTGTTGTAGTGGAAAACTTTGGGAACTTCTTGACGATTTGAAGGACTTTATTTGTACAACGATGGGGTGAGTTTGAATAAATCGTCGTAAAAAGAAATTTTAACAAAGGTCTTGTTCGTATGACTGAAGATGAGGTCGATGCCTGCAGTGCCAATATATTTTATTGACTTGGAGAGCTTTTTTTTTGTTCATAAATATGTTCATCTAGTCATTTGAAATCAATTCTGTGATATCGATTTTATATACTATATTGATTTATTATTTTACCCCTTTAGGTCAGCTTTTTCAAATTAATGTAACAGTACGTCGCACTGGGTGTAATGCACCCAAGCAGCTTTTGCAACACTGACAAATGTTATAAAATTTTGTAAATAACCAGGAAAAATATCCAATTATAATTGAAGCCATCCTTAGAAAAACTCTATAGGTTCGAAAATAAATATGCAAAAAAGAAAAAAAATTTAATAAATTTCATTCCTCGTAAAAAAAAAACAGAAAACCTCGGTAATTCCGGGATCCCGCGATTTAATTTTAATTATCAAAAAATAGATCTGCGAAAAAATTTACTGAATTTTTATCCCAATGTGATTGAAAAAGCTTAGATATTTCTAAGTAAAAACTCATATTGATAAAGTGCAATACTTTTTCACCAATTTAAAATATCTTTGATATTTTTTTGACTGAATGATATTGCCTTTGCGATTTATCTATAAATACACAAATTTATCTGTAAATGCTATGTATTTTTCAACAACTATCAATCTATTTCATTCTATTCTAGATTCAATTACTTTTTTTACTCAATTATACGATTTGACTCATTAGCGTAAGCACGCACTCGTTCCAAATTAAACCACACGTTAATGTTGTGTTATTCGCAATGGGCCTCCTGTATAAAACATAGTTGCGCAAATTACATTTCACTTAAAGGAATTCTCATTAAAAATCGTCAATTACGTATATAAGAAAATTAAGGAACATAATTAGCCTTAAATGAGAAAAATAGGTAGGATTTTGGAAAAAGGCGCACGGCAAAACTTTAATGCAACCAAGCGAGAGCTCATCAGCTCAGTTGCGCGCGTGCGCTCGATTACGTGCATTGTGTGTTGAGAAGACCGCGGCGGCAACCGCTCCATGCGCTTTGCTCGTCCGCCACACACACACACACACACACACATCGCATGCGGGCACCGCGAGCCGCTCGCCCGCTCGGCCCGCGAGAGACACACGAGGAGTCGTGAGGCCCCGGGCCCGATATATAGGGCAAGCGCAGACTCTCACGGTTTCTGCGCCGCCGCCGCAGCGCTATTCATCTGCATGCGCGAGTAAGAGTGGCCGCTCGCCCTCTCGCCGAGGCTCGCGCCTGGCGTCGCGCTCTCCAAAGGCTAAAGAGTCACCCGCGCACGGGGCCTCATTGACCGGAGGCTCCGCGAGGCCTTCCTCGCTCCAGCGAGAGTACGGCAGAGGCTGCGGAGGCACCTCCGTGCCCTCCATCGTGTGTCCCCGAGAGCAAGGATCCCGTGCAGCAAGAGCCGCTCTCGATTTTCCGCTCCGGAACGGTCTGCACGTGTGTTCCGCTGATGCTGCTGCTGCTGCTGCTGCTGCTGGTGGTAGCGCGCCCCACTTGCAGCCGACTGTTTTATTTTCCGATGCTTCTGAGCTTTGATTGGCAATATGCTTAGCATCACCGCTTTATTGTTTTTGTACACTGAGGAAAAAGTATTGTACAAATTACTGTCTGTCTGGGAATGTACACTGGGCTCTCGGATTAAAATGACCATTGTATGAATTTGGCAATTTAGAAAATTTAGTAATTTTTGATGGGCAATATTGGAAATATTTCTATATGTGCGGCAAAATTTACTATTTTTTTTTTGCAAATTTACTCTACAACAAGGTAATTCTTATCTGAGGCTGTATTTGCGGTTACTGTATTCTGCGATTTCTCAGAAATATAGTAGGCTTTACAATACTTTTTTCTGAGGGGTTTATCCAGCAAGTGCTAATTTAAAGGATCGGTGCATTTTTTTTATTTTAATTTCGTAGTGATAAGTAGAGTCGATCCATTTAGTTAATTTGAAATTTGTATAATGGAAACGTGTCTCAGGATTTTATCCAACAGGAAGTAGCGAAATAAAAATGGGAAATCTTATTGAAAAATTTAGGGAAAGCATTAATTACTTAAAACCAAAAAGATGCACTCTAAAATGTATATAAAATAAAAATATACAGAATAACGGCTTTAATATGAAAATCAATTGAAAAGTCTGCATCGATAAACTTCGTTCTATTGTTAATGAAATTGTGACACAAATTCAATATAAATTGTCATATATACATATTATTCCTCTGTTTTTTTTTACTACTATTGTGTAGCTTTTGAACCAATAAAGATTTTTTAATCAGAATAGTCTGATGTTCGAGCTCTTTTGTTTTTCTTAATTATATTTATATGTTTTATTATGACTTTTTGTTTTTAAATAATTAACGTTTTAATTGGACAAAATCCCAAAAAACGTATTAATTATTTTCGATCAGCAAATTATAGTCTGCAAAATTTTAGAGAAATTAAGGATTAGGAGGTTGATACTCTCCCTGCGATCAGCTCTACGTTCAAATCGCTTGTCTTATCTCGAAGCTAAAAATCTCTGATATTTATTAAAGGTCTAGAGTAAAGGAAGAGTAAATATAAATAAATAGAAATGCATTAGAAGCAAAGGAGTACCGTATTTCTTGTTGCATTGATGATACGCGAGTAGATAATGTTTTCGTTTCGTATTTTTGAGGCCATAAATCGAAGTTACACAACGCGAATCTACAAGAAGCTTTACAGCGATAATTTAATCGATTATTTGAATTTTATATAATTTGACTAGAAATTTTTGACGTTTTTTCCGGTGCTTATGTACACCTACAGTCATTACGTATATATACTCGAGTGAAGATGAAAAACTACAACGTCGCGATAGATCAGTAGTAGATGCGAGTGATAAATTTTAGTGAAATTGTCTGGAGGTGCTTTAATCTATTGCACGAAATATTACTTCGAGTAACGACTTAATAAACGAGTTTTCCCAGCCTCTGACCCCTTCTCACCCACAGCTTAACTTTTTCTGTGTACGTACTCGTAAAATCGCTTCTAATCGAATTAGCGCGTAAATTAAGCGCTCTCCATATACTTGCCAGTAAAGAAAAATACATAAAATTGAAATGTGATAGAAAGTTTTTTTTTATAACAAAATCTATAATTTAATCTCCTTGAATTTTAATTAAAATTTTGAAGGTCATTGGTCACACGCGCGAAAGATATATAGATAGATCTGTATGAGAACAATACTTCCTTTCTAGAGCAATAAAGCTCTTCGCAGTCAGTAAAAAGGCTGTTCCGTGAACGGTTCCTCCAGAGGAAAAATTTGGAACGCGATTAAAGTATCATTTGTTAAAGCAAAAAAATTATTGCCTTACTTGAATTATTGACAACACACGTATTATCTTTATAAAGTTATTAAAATCCAGATATACAATAAAGTTAATAAAGCTTAATTCAATTGTATCTCTCTTCAAAAAATTGATTGTCATTTCTACCACGAACAGATAAAAAAAAATGAAAAGCAAATACTATTGTGTCCATTTTTCGTCAAATTATACACGCTCGAATCGCATTCAACGATAAAAAATAACTACATATAAAAATTACTAAAGTCGCGAATAAATTGTATTTGCAAATACTGCAATTTACAATAAACGCACATTTCAAAAAGTTCAAGTTTAATTTACCATTCTTAAAGCACTAAAATAAAATAAACTCTTCCAAAACCTGATAAACTTAGTGTTTGTGTCATACGAATATGATATCTTAATAGTTATCAGCTTTTGGTAGAATTTACTTTTCTGTAGAGCCTTAGAAATGACAAATTAAAATGTTTTCTCTAAAACGTGCTTTTCTTTAGTAGAAGCGACACTAAAGACCAAGTAAAAAATCGTAGATAGCTTTAATCAACAATTCATTCAAGCATAAAAAGATTTGCATAAAATTCATTAAGTGTATTCTACATCTAATACCCGAAAAACTGTTAACTAAAAATGAAAAATCAAAACATCAACTAACGAAATCATAAAAAAAAATCCAGAAATCCTCAAAACTCAGACACGTACGCTGTTGGAACAATTTTTTTTTATCATTTATAACAGGAAAACTGTATACGCAAAAATGATCGAAGAAAAAATTGAAAACGGAGAGGAAAGCGGCAGCTTTTCGCCTCTCGAGAGCAAGCGGTATACACGTTTAGAAGGCATTTCCGAGCCTGAGAACGCAGAGCTCGGCGGGCGAGGGGGCGAGAGGAGATCGCAGCCTTGCAACGCCGGGTGAGAAAGAGAGAGGAAGGTGCACGAGGCAAGGAGCAAAATTTAACTTTCGAGTGACCGACGTCCAGCGCGCCACAGCGAAAGGTCGCCCTCGCGCCGGCGCGTCAGGATCGTGCGAACGCGGCCGATACGCGCGCGCCTACAAAGAGAAAAGACCGCCTCCGCGCTTTCGCGATGCGCGCCGCTCCGCCGGGAGATATGTTTATGCGCATAGAGGGGGGGGGGCGACGGATATGCGCGCCGAGATCGCCGGGAGAAAATTTTGCTGCTCGCGCGGAATATAGAATAATTGGACAGCGCCGGTAGCCGAGGCACTTTCACTTCTTACCCCGGTCACTTTTTAGATTCGCCGTAATGATTCAGAAGTTAATTCGTGTCGGAGAGCCCGAGCGTCGGCGTCTATGCCGGTGAGGACGATTAGGTAATGCGGCCTTTTGTTGAAAGGATGAGCCCCGCGCGCGCGCGCCGATGCGCTTCATTATATTCGACGCTTTATGTACAACTGTTTAGCGGCGAATAATAGGCCCTTTCATCCGCTTAATTTTAATATCCTGGCTCTTTTATTTAAATGTGTTTAAGCACTATAGGTTTGATCGTGGTTAGGAGGAGCCTGTATCATTTTTTTCTTATTTAAACTATAAATTTATTCATTTATTAGTGTTAGTGTTAATTCTTTACATTATTCAAATTTTATTCAAATTTTCATTCAAATTTCATTTAATTTTTTTAATTATTGTGACTTGAATAATAATAATAATAATATTTTTATATACAATACGTGAGTTGTATATTTTAAGTTATGCTGCTTTTATCCTTTGAGGGAGAAAACTATTAAATCCAATTTCGGTTTGCAATCTGCAATTGGGCCCTTGTCCCCTTGTGTGATAAAATTTGATTAGATCCGTCAGATAGAATATTAAAAAATAATCTTCACCTATTTTTTCTTTCTTTTTTTTTTAATTTAATGTATTATTATAACGTATATTAACAAATATATTATACATTAAAAATCTCAGAGTGATCTGACAGTGATTTCGACGGTTGTAGATAAACATTGAATATTGTCGGTGATTTTTTAATATTTTATGAGGCATATGAAATCTAAAAAAAAATTGTTCATGAAAGGACCCGATTATAAGGATATTAAACTTTTTTGGGATACTCTTCCCCAAAGAATCCTAGAATTAGCTGTGAACGGACTAATGTAATTTAAAAA
Source organism: Sycophila texana (assembly GCA_035582955.1). Taxonomy (NCBI): domain Eukaryota; kingdom Metazoa; phylum Arthropoda; class Insecta; order Hymenoptera; family Eurytomidae; genus Sycophila; species Sycophila texana. Next base: position 1,776,552 of record JAWWEN010000002.1, read on the forward strand.
TGCAACTAAATAATTTACGACTTGTGTTTAGTAATTTTATTTGAAGCGCAGCTTTTCCCGTTTATTTTTAAATAAATAATTGACTTGTCTTATTCCTCTATAAGTTCATCAGTTATACGCATAATTTTTGCATTAAAGTCTTACTGTTTAAGAAGTCAGATTTATAATATTTTCCACTAACTATTAACATATTATAAAACAAAGTAAAATAAAAAATAAAAATAAATATAAATTTCCGATGGAGAAACTAACGTACCGCGCGCGTTCACGTAATACCATCGTGGAAAATATTCATCAGAGTCATTAATTAATTGAAAAGGCGAGAAGGCGATCAAAAGTCAGCTGATGCCCATAAACAAGGCGAGCCATTAATGAATCTATAAATCATCGGTAGTAAGTCGCATCGCCGTAGCAGGGGTGTCAGGTAAATTTTCCAGCGACGATCATCGAGCAACATATAAAAACGAAAAGAAAAAAAAAGGTGCCGGCGGAGGAGAGTGAAAGGTGGGGCGTCATAGACGACACAATCGAACCTCGTCGGACCCATGAGCAGCGTGTGTACACACGCATACACGAGGCTGTTGATTCCCCGGGCCTTCCGGTGTCGGACACGCAGCGGCGTTTTGGGGAAAAAGCGCCGCCTCGTCGCGGAGAAGGGTCCGTGAGCGTGGCCAATCGATCAGCATCGGCGGTTTTTGCGCTATCCATATGTCACACGGCCCGAGAGCCCGGGCATGCCGCAGCATCACGGCCGAGGCTCTCTTCTTGTTTTCCCTGGCGGTCTTCCTCTTCGTCATGTGTGGCGCGAATTTCACCGGCTTTCCCGGCCACAAACCCATTCATCCCCGCGCCCTTTTTTTCTAACCTACTGTACACTTTTTTACCGGGCTTATTAGCCTTTGTGTCTTCGCCGCCTGAAATAGATGTAATGGGGATTGACTTCCGCTTATTAACTTTTGAATTATCTCCCTGCGTAATTAATTTTCTCAACGATTACGGAAGATAATGCTTTGGAAACTTGAATTGCTTTCGTCTATACTGTATGGTTATGTTAAGGAAAATTTTGTTTTGTAAGAAGGCGTGTACCCTAATTATATGGAAAAACATCGATTTTTAGTATTAATGACCATGCAATTTTATAAAATTTTTTATTCAACATTTCAAAAATATAACGAATTAATAGTGTTTGGGTACTTAGTAAAATCTGTCGGATAGATCAATTTACTTTCGATTTCATGAAGGCACTTTTTGAATTTATATATATAAATTCAAAAAGAATTTTTGAGAATATATTCTCTTTCAAATATAATTAATCACATTACATGACAGATTACGATGCATTCTAATTTTTTAGATTAAAAAATGCATCAAAACGGCATTTAAGTATTTACAAATTTATTTAGAGCCAAATTCACGCCTTGCAAGATTAAATTAATGGAATTTTATTTTGAAAAAATATTTTTTTTTTAAATAGCTACATATCGTACTGACATTTGAACTATAGAACTATAGACGTTCTCTTCTTCTTTTTTTTTTTTATTGTCCTAACTACAATCTACGACGTGTTATTTTGTCAGTAAATCAACAACCAAGCAGCAATTTTGATCAAATTAAAAAAAAAACATCATTTGCTAATTCAATAACAGTTTAATACATGAATGTAATTTAATTTTAATAAAATATTTCATTTATACTTCAAAAACATAATATTTTGGGGCACTAAAGTGTTGACGTCTCCTATAATATATTAGAGTAATTAGAAAACATGGTTATCTCATTAATCTATTTTAAACCAACAACAAATTTTTTTTATTCGCGTTAAAATACAAATTTTCGTATTGAGTCGTGACGTCATTTAATTATCAACCATTCAAATTTCCTGCTTTCGCTTTAAAATGAAGATTTGACATCTGAATAAATATTTATATTTGCTGTGACAATTTTCACTTTTAATCGGTCAAAAAAAAAGGGAAAACACTAAACCGGAAAGGGTTTTGAAAGAAAAGTTGGAAAAATAATTGTCGTCGTCGATGCGAGAGAGCGGTGCCTCGGGCCAATTTACGCCGGACGCGTCTCGAAGACATCTAGGGAGAGGAGCGAAGGAGGGAAGCGAGAGAACCCGGCGCGCGCTGATTCATCGCGCACAACACGTGCAACGACACCCGCCTCGCGAGCGCGGAACATTTCCGTCGTCCCTCCTCGCGCGCGCCACGTTTTTACGGCCGATGAAAAGTATCGCGTCTGGATCGTCGGCCGGTCCTCGGCTCGCGGCCTTCCAGCGGGGCCGGCGCTTATTTTAAAACCGACCGCCTGGACTTTCCGCACAAAGGCGTTATGTAAGTAATTTTCAACCTCTCAGAATTGCTCTCGTTTCTTCTTTGTCAACGATCGAGTTTAGTTTTTTTTTACGTCGTTCTTCTTTTTTGCTAACGAAATTATTATATCTGCGTTTAAAAAAATTGTGCATTAGGACGGGGCTTTTCTTTCTCAAAATAGAATTTGTTATTATGGTATTGTATTTGTATTTGTTATTTGGTATTGTACATATAAACAGTTAATAAATAGAAAAATTTATTAATACTGATTTACACTCCACTGAAATAAATCCTTGCGGAAATTTTCAAAATTTAAAAAAAAAAAATGGCAACGCTGAAGATTCGTTTTGGTGTTTGTCTTCACTTTGTTTTTACTTTATCTTTTTCATATCTTTTTCGAGGTTATCGACGCATTTTTTTTTTAAATTTTGGAAAGGTCATGTATTTATTTCTTCATTTTATTTGTAATAACTGAACAGATTAAGACTTTTTAGTTTCTTACAGTTTGCAATGGTAATACGATTAAATTTAAATAATAAAAGCTTTAATACTAATGATGAAAGAACGAAAAGAAGTTATTAAATAATATCTAATTCGTCTCAATAAAATAAATTATGCAAATTTTTATGATACCAAAAAATTATCATAGCAGACATCAAGGGCGAGTTTGCAAGATGTGGAAATTATTACGGGAAAATCTTTTCTTATAAATATTATAAAGCTTCGTCGAAAGTCTATAAAATTCAAGTAAAACTTAAAAAGCTAAAGTAGTTGTTTTCAAAAATAATGATATATAAATTTGTTTAATTTAAATCAAATATTCTCAGAAAGCAGTAGCGCTGCACACATCAAAGCTTCTTTTACAACATTAAAGAGAAAAGCAACCCCGTTGACGAACAGTAGATTGAATTAGGAATTATCGTTGTGTTATTTAATTTAATTTAATTTTATTAATTAATGTAAGGCTCAGAATGAACAGCCGAAATAGATTAAATTAATTGATTTATCAGCTAATATCATATCATATATCGCACGGTCTTATGCAAACAAATAGTTGCATCAACATCGTTGAAATCAAGAATCGCAACAAAGTCGCTTAATCAAAGCGAGTAATATATGTTACCTGCAGTATATATAGTTCCTATTAAAGATTCATTCATTTAATTGTGCAACCACGTGTTTTATTTAAATCATTGAATCAACCGAAATTTCGAGATTACAATGACGACGGCCACCTTGAGCAGATGAGATATAAAGAAATCAATTCGGTGGCAGATACAAACGAGGCTGAAGAAGATTATGAGACCGGCGGAACGGACGCTGGTCCGGCGGTGATTGAACATCGGCGCATCCGGCTCCGAAATCGGCTTTAAGTCGAAGTCTGATCTCTCGAAGCCGCAGCCGAGAAGAAAAGAAAAAAAAGCGCCGTAACGGGGGAGAGAGAGAGAGAGATGCCGCGGATAAAGAGGGAACGAACGAAGGAGAGGCCCGCGCGCGCTCCTCGTGGGTGCGGAGGACCTAGAAAGTGTCCCTCGCAAGCGGAGGAGGAGGAGGAGGAGGAGGAGGAGGAGAGAAGAAAAGGAGCGCGCCCGGGTCAGTTTGAATAATTTTGACCACACCTCTCGTCAAAGGCGATATACATGAGGCGCGCGTATGAATACATACATTTAAATGTCCTCCCGCGGGGACATGATCGCCCGGAGAAATATTGTCCGAATTTCGCCTCGCGGTTGTGCGGCACATACGCGCTCGCGCGAGTCTTATTCCTTTTCTTTTTTTCTCTTCGTCGTCGCCTTTTTCACTCGAATTTTTACGAGTTGCGCTCTGCTTTTACGGAGCGTTTAATTGGCGTCTCGACTTTAGAATCGGCGTGAATTTATGTCAGCGCGACCACCTACGGTCAAAGCCGTGCCATTGTACCCGTCCGGCTCTCGGACGTGACCTCTTGCAAAGGGATTCTCCCGGTTCTCAAAGCGTGCCCGATCGTAAACTACCGGAATTTTTATACGACCTCTCGGGGGATGCGTGTAGGTGCAACAAGGGCCGCTCTCGATCTTTGGCACTCGCGTAGAGCTTTTTGTATGACTTTGACTTGTCTTCGGCTGACATCATTCATCTTTCTTTTGGGTACGTGTGCGAGTCTATGAACGTCGTAAAACAATAGGGGTGCAACAACTGAAAAAATAGTTTTCGAGGGCACACACCTAACAGACAAGGTTTCGAATTCCTGTATGGATGTCCTTCAGAAAGAATAAAAATGGTAGAGATGATTTATTGATGGTCAAACTTTTATCCGACCAAATGTGTGCAAGTTTTAATGTGATTTTTCAATTTTTTATCCTTCAAATTTTAAACAGTGAAAATTCACTGAAAATCAGTGCATATGCACTATTTCCGAAAGTTAAATATAATTGATAATCGATATTCACTGCAATAAACAATTTTATTGATTTGAATGTCATAGAAATATAAAAAAAAACGTAGTCTTCATTGAAAAATAAAAATCAAGACACTGAAATCGCGTTTTTCTTTTATAATAAAATATTTATAAGTTTTTGTCGATGTTAAAATCAGCAACCTTTTCGTCTATATAAACTTCGTCATTTTTTCATAAAACTATATATATGTCATTTTTTTTTTAATAATTTTACTACTAAATTTACAGATTTGGTAAAATAAAGTTAGGCAATTAATAAACCACGCTCATAAGTTTCACACATTTTCCCCATTCATATTGCAATACACGTAAGAAACTAGAAAAATCTTGTCTCGTAAGAATATCTAGAAAAATTTGTTTTCCCTTTTTGTACTTCATAGCATTTTGATAAAGTTTCTGAATTCGTAACTCTATACATGTCGTCTGAAATAATAATTTTTGACTCGAATTTGATCGGCAGAATCGGAAATATATTTCTATTTCCATAAACCACCAAAAGTTGGTAAACGACATAAATAAGCATCAGATTTAATTAATAGTAGCTAAAATGCTTTGGACCTTCATTAAATTTTAAACTCACGTATATAAGATATGAGGAAAAAGCGCGACGAACGAGATTCATTGAATTTTAAAATATAAGATATATCCCAACGATCTCAGGATAGATAGTTCAAATTGACAATTAACGATCGCCGAGCGGCCGAGACAAAGTTAACGATTATTTTCAATACCGCAATATCAATTTAGCGAAAACTAATGAGCGGCATTACGGTTTGTTTACGTCCGCCGAGGAGAAGTCTGACTGCATTACCCGTTACGCAAGGACGCGATAAAACGGCCGCAAGGCATCGTAATAGCGACGAAAAGTGCTGCATTTCATGCCGAACGCGGCTAACACATTCATTAGATTCGTCCCTTAGCGAATGCCTATGTAAATCGCATGCTGAAGAGAGAGAGATATATAGATAGATATATAGCCTATAGAGAGAGACACGAAGAGATAGATAGATAGAGAAAGATGGAGGGAAAGAGGGATATATAGAGAGTGCGAGAGAGAAAGATAGACCAAGCCCACAGCAGTCGCTTCGCAAAAAAAAGGAACGACTATAGGTGCTTTTAGGTGCGGGCGCGCAAAGTGCCGGTCCCCTTATCGGGACGCGCCGAAATCGTGAACGATCGTCTCGAGGAGCGCGGCTCGAGGCTCACGACGCCAATAATAAAGCTAATTGCCATTAGAGCGAGGATTAATTCGCGAGGCACGGGGCCCTCGCGAGCGCACGCCATCGCGGACTTTCGCTTCGCGCATTCCTGACCTATCGGCCGGACTCTCCTATTTTTTGCGCGTCCTCTCCTCTCTCCCTCTCGCGGCTCGAAATGCGCGCCGTTCGCCAGGAGACGCGCGAACTTGACAGTTACGCCGCTGCACGTGATGCTCGCGAGTCTCTCTCGTTAGCCTTGACATATGCATGCACGACTTGCGCAATACTATATCTATACATGCGATGCGCAATGCTATATATAAGTGCATATGTATGTGCACTTACGCGTGCGCTTCGATTATATATAGGAGATGCCCGGATGGTGATGCTGCCGATTGCGCAATCGAGGTGCTTACCTCGGAATAGTATAAACTTACATCGATGTAACGAGAAAACAGCTGTCGTGGAAAGCTGCATAAATTCCATTCATGTGTGTGCATTCGGTTGATCGCGGCCTTTTTCTCTCACCTCGAGATTTTTGCGCAATATCGCAGTGAACTTTGGGATTTAACAGCCGCGGCTATGGAGAGATGTGACATTTGACTTTCGATATAAAGTTCTGATCTTGAATTTGTCAATCTTGCGATGTAATTAACAAACGCAGATTTTATTTTAGTTTTAACGGTCACGCTTCCCTTGTACATTCCTGCTTGTGTAATTATAACTAACATCGTGACTACACGATCTTTCATTTCATCACGCGCCGAATTTAAAAATGCGAAACTTTCAATCGTTCGACTTTCGTTGCAACTCTGTATAGGCTGCTCGATATCTAGATGGCGAATTATTAAAAGGAGGGTGATTGAGAATGTATATTGCATATTGTAGATATAGATTCTAGGAAGAATTTGAATTTGATTATAAACGAGAATTCGGAATTTCAAAACGCAGTCAGTTTCTGACCAGGATCTGATAAACTTTTTTATCAAAATGAGGAAGCTGCTGTTTAAAGTTTATGTGTTTCTTGATAAAATTTTCAAGGTATTCTAAGTCAATTGCTGATTAATGTATATTGTGGTCAATTATCTGATCAGTAATTAATTATTCGATCAGAAAAGATGGTTAATTTTCTACCAAGGATTATAGTACTGTAGAAAGCAAAAGGAATTTATAACAACTTCGCGAAGCTAAGAAAACTGAAAGACTATAATATAGTCTTAGGCTTCTTAGTAACACACAAATTATTAAAAATCTGTATACCACCATTTATCCAAATTTACACTGAAAAAAAAATAAATATTTCCTTGTAAAGAAGGAATACACTTGAAATGCTTAATAATATGTCAGGGCAATTCAGCGGACAGAATGAGGTCCGTCATTGTGCGTGCAACACAGAGCTCCAAAAGTGGCGGTACATTCGTGTAAAATCGATTGTTAACGTCGAAAGGAGAGACAGGGCCCGGTAAGAAGAGAAAAAGAGAAGAAAAAAAAGTGAGTCACATCGGAGGTCTTTTGAAAAGGCTGAAAAGCCATCGTCGCTCGCGGGAGTAGGACACGCATTTCTTTTTAATCGCGTCCGAGGAGGACAAAACGGCGCGCACCTTGTCGCGACACCCAAAGGAACATACACGAGCATACGACACGTATCGTATGACTTTGGCACAGAAGCGATGAGCCCCGCTGAAAATCTCCATTAGTACGCGCCGTAAGGTCCACTCGTTTTTCTGGCTATTTTGACTCGTCGGCATTTATCGCGGAGACGGATCGCGCGCCTCTCGACTCGGCGTCAATGTATGCGCGGACAAAACATGTTCCGGTCCGGTGTAGGATGACCCTATGCCGCACCTTTTGTCGAGCGAAAGGCATATATATGTATATAATACGCATGGAGTGGTCGCGGCGTGTGTCGGTGCGTCGTCCGTCCCGGTGTATAACGACGGAGAGGCCCCGTGTCTTTGTCATTATATAACGCCATTGTGGCCACACTTGCTCGGGACGTCCAAGTCAAGCCCCGAGTTCTTCTCTCTCTCTCTCTTTCGCTCCTTCTCCCGGTGTGTGCCTTTGCATATTATTAAAATGACGATGATTGTCATTTTTGTCCCCTCCTCCCTCGACGCGTCGTCCGGACTTCTCGGCTCGACCCTCGCTCGCCTCCTTCTTGCCTTCTTCCAGGTCTCTCTGTCTCTTTCTCTCTCATTTGCTCGCTCCTTTCTTTTCTGGGTGTCGCGCCTCGGCTCAGCCTCCGACGCCGCCTCGCCTGCGCGCGCGGTCCGACCGACTCGGCCGATGTGCCTCGGCTATTGTTATCGCCCCGTCTATTTTACTAGTCGTTATTGGAATTTTATAAGACGGCCTCTCTGATGCGCGCACACCCGTCTTGTATTTATTACATATTAATGAAAGCCTCTTTGCTCAACACTACAATTCTATAGTATCCCCTGCGTTTAAATTATCGTGCGCAAGAAATTTCTTTTCTTTACGGTTGATCACATTTTTTTGTGCACGTGTGGTTTACTTTAATTTTCTAGTTTTAGGCTAGTTTTCTGCGCGCTGCGTGGTTATTATAGTTTACTTTTTTTTCAATTGTACAATCATTAATATACAAGACGATTTTGATATAAAAATTAATCTAAAAGATATGAAGATTATAAATATTTTTGTTTTGTTCTCTACTGAAAACCAGCACATGGATTCTACGTTGAAATCCGAGCAGGTATAATTAATCCATCTAAAATCCGTGTGGAAAATGCGGAGAATCGACGCGAAAATAAATCCAAGATCGGTATCAAAATGCAACATGAATTCAACGTAGATTCATCGAGGATTCCATGTGTATTCCACATGGATTTCTGTATGGGTTTCCATAGAAATTTTTCGTTTTCTTAGATTCTAAGAAAAATCAATTCATAATCGGAAATGAGGCCCATTTGATGAACTTCGTGGATGATAAAACCCAAACGTGGGTTTTGAGTTATAAATATACCGTTTTCAAATTTGTTAATCTTTTTAACGTACTAACAGTTCAATAATATTGCTTCAAAATTCACTAGGATCCACGTTATGGTACCGATTTCAGGTCGATTTCTACGTCGGTTCCCCGAGGATTCTACATGGATTTTACATATACTTCCGATGGATTTCAAAGTGGAATCCATATGTTTCTTTTCAGTAGACCGTTTTCTAAAAGTAACACAATTTTATTTTTGAATATATGCATAATCTGGTCTTTATATTACGAGCTATTGATTGGTCATATGTTAGACAAACATAAACGACTAACCACGTGGTCACGTTAAAACCAATCAAATTAAGAATACCTATAATGGCTTCACTTTGAGGCTCATCATTTTTTTAAGAGAGAATTGTTTGCTCTTGAATTCTTAATCAAATCAAATTGTTGATTGAAAAAAAAATAAGATTGACTGTTGGTCTCGGTAACCGTGTATAAAGATATACAGGTATGTAGTGGAGAGACTCTAAAAAGTATGAATGAACCGAACAGTTAATTGGGCGTTAACGAAATCCAAAGATGATTCATGAATTTTAGTTTTTCAACGATGTAAATTAAACTGTACTATAATTAATTCTATATAAAACAATATACCCTTCCAAGATGTTATCTTATTAATTTGTACAACGCTTACCATTACATAATTATCTGAAACTTATGAATCGGTAATACCAGTGATTAATTCATGATCAGAGCGAGCCCAAGAGTACGACTCCCAATAAGAAAAAGGCTCGTTCAAAAGAGCTATATTGAATACCTGTCGAATTAGTCAAGTAACAGATAAATAAGGCTTATATCTCCTGACGCCTCGGTCGATACCACCTCCTTATCGATCGAAGGAAGTGAAAAAGAAAAAAAAAAGGGGGAGAGGACGCAGGAGGCACCCAAGGCACTAGCCGAACCCAGCCCACCGTGTGGCCGCGATCGGCGCGCGTTTTCCTCGCATCGTCATCCATTTCCGTGGCGATCGTCGGCAGACGGCCCTCGACGATCGATAGGCCCGCTCGCTCGCGCGTCTCGAAGTAAAGAAGAAGAAAAAAATACAACGCCGCGCTCGCACAAAGGAGGCGAAAAACAATGGGTGTCGCAACCGCGGCTCGCGTCATCGCGCACTCTCCTCGATTTCGGCCCGATGATGCGCACCTGCGCGCCGATTGTTTTGACATGTGTCTCCCCATTGTCGGACGTTTCTAGCGCGACCCGACGAAAAGGAGGCTACACGCCGAGGCGAGAGCGGACGGGTATAACGTCACCGCGGCGATACGCATGCGGGTACGCGGGTACAGTCCTCGGCGAAAAAACGACAAAAAAAAAAAAGAAATGTTAAGCTTGCGGCCCAATCGTCGGGTCGTGTCTCGTCGTCACCTTTTTTTTCGCGAGCGTTTCTCTCGGTGCGCTCGGCAAAATTCGAAGTAGTCGCTTTCACCTCGGGGCAATTTCTCTGCTTCGAAATGAAAATTCATATAATAAATTTATATATATAAAAAAAAATTGATGAATATACGTTGGCCGGGGAAATTCGTAAATTGAGTTATCATAACGGCTTCTCGGTTGTGAGCAATGAATGAAAGTATTGTGAGATATTCGCTTGCTGCTGCCGACTGCTGTGGGTATATCTAATCGTCTGATTTTAGATACACCTGTGTAACTATAATAGAAATCAACACGGATGTTTTTCGAGCGCTATTTCTTACTTTTGATTACGTTACTTGCAATCAGGAAAGCATGCCGATGATTTAAATTGGTCATTAATTTTAAGTATTTATCAGGGGGTTAAATTTAAGGGTACAATTTGCTGTATAGAAATATGACGCTCAGAAAAATTATGGTCGGCCATCAGATTGAAAAATGGAAGTTAAATCGGGCGACAAATATAATATAAAAAAAAAGAAATCTTTAGAAAGGTAAAATGAATTTCGAGAGGAGGATGACGTGCACTGATTTAATTATCTGATACACCCCGAGGTCCTTATTCTTATTTCTTCTAGCTGTGAATTTTTTCTCTCCTTCGTTTTTTTAATGCGATCCTCCACTGCCTTATTAACCTTTAATGTACCATTTATTGTTTATAATCTTAGTCAAAATGAAATTGTCTTAATAGTTGTTTTTAGCAACGTGCATTATCTATTATATACAACTGCACGCGGAAAAACAAATTCCTTTATGCACTAAGAAATTAATTGATTTAAAAAGGATGATAGTTCGTTTTATCAAAAAATAGTGCATTAAAAATCATTAAATTAATAAACTTTACTATTATTTAACTATTAATATTTATAATGTATAACTAATAAACGTGCACTATATTGTTAAAATTATGCGATCATTGCACATATTTTTTATGTTTACTTTAACGAATATATAAATAAATTAATTAATTGTACAATCAAATAATAGGTATAGTAGCAATTTAAAAAATCGATATTTCATTCAACCAAGAACAACATTAATCGTCGCAACTGGCAAATATACTAAAGTAGCCGTTGATGCAACCATTAAACAGCTTGTACTAACTTTTGACTACGTAAACACTGTTACTAATTATTTATTCATTAACCCAAAGCAATAAATTGGTAACCACAAGCATTACCAACTTTTATAGCAATTACGTTGTTTACAGGCCTCAACCACCAACGTTATAACTTGCTATTTTTTTGAGCAATCCTAAAACTTTCGGTTAGCAAATTTTTTCCCCGACATACACTTACAGACTTAAAAAAAATTAAATTACACACACGTAGCCGCACACTGACAAAAAAATATAATTGCTTCAAGAAAAATGTAATAGTTTTCATTAAATATTTAATCACAATGTCCCAATA
>JAWWEN010000002.1:1788434-1807363 GCA_035582955.1 Sycophila texana
AAAGCGGTTGATTGAGTTAATTAAATAATTTTCAATTACATTCATTTAATTGAATCAATTAAATTTTTTTGTCAGTGCAGTAAATTAAATTTTTCCGGCTTATACACCGCACACGCCGGCAATAATCAACGCAAATACGAAACAATTAGACGCGGCGACTATGATCAAACAAGTATTTTCCCCGTCAACTCAGCGAGTACATAAAGATTCGGCGATAAAGAAACGGGCACAATTAAAACGGCCCGCGCGCTTCATTTTCGAGCGGCCGATATTACGCCACCGGCGCACGAGAGGACGTCGATTTTTGTTCGCGCGCGATCTCGCGCTCCGCGAGGCTATAATACCTCCCCCCCCCCTTCCCAGCGTCTGGTCGCGTCGCGAGGCTCGCTCCTATAGGAGCGCCGTCATTTTTACGCCCGCGAGAGCGAGCGAGCGGCATACCTCGCGCGCGGCGCGGAGAAAGTAATGGGTTTGCAATTATTTTGCGTAGGAGCTCTTCTCGCGCCGATCTTTCCGCGGCCGCCCCCCTCCCGGAGCGCTCCCTCGGCCTCGCGCCTTCTCGCTCCCTCCTGCAGCGGGTGAGCGCGAGCGCGAATACAATGGGCCGCGCGCATTTGCAAGTCTAATGCCCTCGAAAAGTTTGACGTTCCTCTTGTTGCTCCGTCCCGCGAGAGCCTTGCTGCCTTATTCTCTCTTTCTATGTATCTCTCTCTCTGTCTCTTTTTTTTTTCTTCCACCTCGGGTCTCTCTCTGCGCGTATTGTGTGTTTTCACGCGGGCTCGTCCGGCGCACCGTCTCAATTTAGAGCGAGAGCCGCGGACGTGTACACGTGTACACAAGGCGCGCGCAATTCATCGGTCAGAGTTGAATGGATTATGATTCTGATACTTATTAGTCGCTAGTCTCATTAACATATTGATGGGGATTTAACGGAATTGAATACCGTTTCCTCGGGATCATGCCGGTGTATACGTTCACTGCTCTCCTTTTTTTTTTTTTTTTGTTTATTTATTTATTTTTTTTTCTTTCTTGTAATTATTAATTATCTATTCGAACTATAACAAAATATAAAAATATAAAAATATAAAGATGATGTTCGTAGATTGGTGTACAAATGTTTAATACGCATACTCCCTAAAACTTATAAAAGTAATATTTTATAAAAACATATGGAAAGATTGATGGAGAAAACTTGTCAAAAGTTTTTGTAACAATTCCCTTCCTATAAATTATGTTATAATAGAGTAAAATAGAACGGAGTAGAATATAATATAGTTGATTATTATAATAGTTGTGGTATTTAATTTATAATGATTATATTAAATAATATGTAGAAATAGCGCATATATACAATGTTTATTATTTAATCCACTCACAACTAATTTAAAAAATCAGACCTGCTAAATCTAGAGTATATATACACTTTATACTTTATATTTTAGTGACATCATATAAAAGTACACTTTAGTCATATCATATAAAAAATATATTTAAAATAACGATAAAAAATGATAAATATATCGTAAATATAAAAATAGAGAAAAGGCAATTTATTTATTTATATTTAATGGTATTAGACTTATTAAAATTACAATCTAAACGTATAAAACTAGAAAAACTAGAAAGATTCCTCAAATAATGTATAAAAATTAAATTTATATATCTATTTATCTTTGATTTTCTCTTTTATATTTTATATCATAATATGTTACTTTTTTCTGTAATATTTGTAATACCTACTTTCAAACGTACTTCATAGTTTAAAGATATTTATACCCGTTTATTATTTTATAAAATAAATAAATATGTAATAGTATATGCAATTTCTTAAATAATTTCGGTGTGTTTCTGCATTATTTACACTAGAACAATAATATTGTACTTGGAACGTGACGAACTGTTTCACTGGGGAAACGCATGGTTGACTCTTCATTACCAACGCATTTCATGCTCGCCAGCGATTGTCAGCGAGGAGGGAGAAAAAAAATGCGTTTTGTTTGCGAGGACTGTACTGGCGGCAGTGCCAATGGTCAGTTGCCACACGGCCCGCATCGCTCCCGGACAGGTGAGGGCCAATGAGATAAATTCGATCTGGCCCCCATGCCATCGAGGGTATATACGTTAGCCGAGCAATTATGCAAATTAATATGTAGGTTTCTCGAGTGGATGGAAGGCCAGTGCAGCACTTTCGCTACCTTTTTTTTTTTAACTTTTTTTATATACTCATTTCTTTTTTTTAAATAATGTTCATTTTCTTAGCTGTTTTTACGAACATATAAGAATTCCCAATGAGTTCAGATGCATAATTTATTTTAATTTCATCATATTATTACATTATTTACTAAGTACAAGTGGATTTCGGCTGAGCTCTTGTGAGAATCACGGAGATTTGAAATGTACTTCAGGATCGTAGTAACAAAGCGTTAAATTTAGATTATGATCTGGAACGGTTAAGAGATTAGACAACGAATATGTAATTGGATAAAACTTGAGTTCTTATTTAGATTTTAATCAGAAGATACATCTTAATTTTTTTCGAATTATAAAAATATTAAATTATTTATTTTTTTATTATTTTACTTATACAAAACGATCTTTTTACAAAAGTAAAAATGCTTATAGATTATTGCAATTTAGAATGCGACGCTGAAAAAAAATTTGTAATGTATCAACATTGACATTTAATCCTAGTAATAATGAAGAGATCTAGTGATTTTAGTAAAACATGGTCAAATTTAAAAAGTGGTCTCTACCACCTCTAAATTCCGAATACATATCTAAATTCCGACTCATTATTTTATCTTGAACATCTTTTAATTTATTTCATCAAATATTAAATAAAATAAAGCCAAAACTTTTTTCATATCTTTTATTAAGTATAAAACGTTTTTAGTTTTAGTTAAATAGGTAATTACGGTATTACACGCATCTTCCGAAACTTAACATCTAAATTATAAAACGACGAGAAAAGATACGACGGGAAAAGGAAAACAAAACATTTCCCCGAAAAGAAATGTTCACTTAATATTTTGAAGCCAGAGTTTGGAAATTTTAAAATTCAACAAATGCACCGCTCAGTCCATAAAATCAGTACAGCACGACAAAGAAGCCCGGAGTGCCGGGGCACGCAGACGAAGTCTCCTCCGGTCTCCTCGCAAAGAAGATACTAATCTCTGCTCCCCCTCCTATTCTTCCACGCTTCTTCCGCTTTATCCACGGCCCTCTTTCTCCTCGGGACCCGAGCTCGCGGCCAAATTCAATTAAACTTTTCATACGGGCTTCTCGCGCGCGGCTGTGTAAACGGAAATTTCGCGAGGCCAGTCGGCCAACGCCGCCGCCGCCGCCCCTCGGCCACGGCCTGTGACTCGTAAAACGATTAGCAGCCGCGAGGCTTTCGGGCCCTGCGGTTGGCCGCTTCTATTTTCCGGGCGTCCCGGTGAAGAAAAAAAAAAAAAAGAAAAGGAGAGGCGCCCGATCGACAGCCGACCGCCGGGGAGATTAAGCCTGGGGAGGATGCCGGTGCACCGGATGGATCCTAAAGCGGGAAATTTATCTATCGCCTCGGAGTTTCGGTGTATCCGGAACTGCAGTCGTCTTTCGCTTCTTGTCTTGGACGCCTTTGTGCTTGTAAATTGACTTTTTTAAAGGCGCGCGTTCTCTTTGTCCGCGTGCGGATCATTCGTAATTGATCTCTTTATATAGTTGTTAAAAATTTTTGAACGATTTGTGTGTCTGTTGGGGATTGAACTGCACGTTAATTTGAAATCAAGTTTCAACGGTAGCAAAATAATTTAGAAGAAAAACTGCATTATCAATAAAAATAAATACTTGCGGTTTTCATAACAACTTTTGTATTTTAATTATCATTCTCTCTCAAAGCTCTTAGAATAAATGAGGCTATGGTTCTAATGGGAATCTTTATTGAGGATTTAAAATAAATTATATTTAAAATTAAAAATGTCCATCAACATTTCAGAGGTGAATAAAAAATCACTATATACCAATTCATTGATAAACGTTGCTTCCATCAAATCGCAGTATCATACTTTACGAAATAATTTGACATTTATATTATAGTTCTTATAAACCTCTATTATCACTTTTTTTCATGTTTCAACGCTTTATTAAATTAAAAGATTCAGAATTAAGAGATTAAAACGAAAATTTTTAAATTAAGTTGGTACTGTAAGAAGCCCGCAAAGATAGGGATCAAAATAAATCTTATACAAAAATCTGCTGTATAAATTATGCAGAATTTATACAGTCATTTTCACAAATTCTGCAGTAAATCTACGCAAAATTTTTCTGTAAATTTTCTGTTGAATTTGTGAAAAAAATTTATATAAATTCCGCATAAACTCTATTTAAAATGTTGGCATATAATTTTTTCGCAAGTGAACAATTATTAGTGATACTAATTATTTGTATTGATGTCTTTTCACTCCACTTACATCGCAATTGCTAAAATCATACGTTATATACACTTATTTAGAAAAATTTAAAAAACGATGTCTATTATGTAAAACTTTCTTACGAATCAAATTATAAGGAATTTGTTCATTCAAATTAAAAGACAAAATGTACATAAGAAGTATGCGATTGCCGGTGCCATTCTCCGCCCACTCGTTTGCTAACAATTTTCAAGCCCCCAATCATTAAGAAAAACAGTGTAAAACTCTAGTCGAACATCACTAACGAGTAAATAGACGTTTAAGGGAAGCTCGCATTATTCGAAGGAAAAGATCAGCGCAGCCTCGGTAGGTCGCAGGCTCGACAATCGGATCCGTGCACTGGAAAAATATGATTAAGCTTGTCCGCGTGACGTGAAAAGGGGGAGGAGAGGCGCTGCAGTTGGCGCGCTACACTTCTTGGGCTGGATCCATTTATTCGGGCGCAAAATCGTCGTCGCAGAAATGAAAGAGAGAAAGAGGGAGCGAGTCCGACCGAGCGGTCATAATCAGGCGGAATCGGTGCGGCCAAAAGAGAAGGCGCAACCGTCTGTGCCGTGGCGCAAGCTCTTGTCATCGGCTTCGCCGCGGCCATAGAACCCGGGGCCCGGGAAAACTGCGAGAAAAGCCGCCGAGTCATCGTCGCAGTCCGAGAAAAATCTGTTTGTGCGGCTCCGGGGGATGAGTCGTCCATCATAGGCAAATATGACAAGCGACCATAGGCGGCTCGCCTGAAGTCGTCGTCCTCGACGCCCCGAAGCCGCAGCTCCACGGTAAGCGTGAAAAATCGCGCGAGACTCTACGGAGCTCGGGCTGGCTGACTCGGCACATTCGGACCGATCGCCAATCCACGCAACACCGGTCATCGTTTCCGATTCTTTCGAAGGATTTTTTTTTTTTTTTTTTTGCTTCTCGGAACTTGTTTTTTTTTTTACCTATGATGCGCTTCGATGTGACGTACGGTAGCAAAGACATCTGCGAATCTGAGGCGCGCATCGATTAGTCTGAATTGACCGTTTAACGCATGATCTTTTGGATTATTGTGTGGCTGATTTTTTCACTCCCAATTTTCGTGTCCAAAAATGTACGAGTGTGAACGTGTATTTTCTGTTTGTTTATTTATTTATTTATTTGTAATTTTTAAACTGCGTAATGTAAAATATTATATATGCTTCGCGCGGATATTATAATTTCTTTTTTGCAATAATATTGTAACAATCTCGAATAAATAATGAATACGCTTTCTTAAAAAAAGTTTCATTATTCATTCGACAAGAATCATGTTGACGGAAACAAACTGGAAAATCGACTGACTGAATGACAATTATCATCTGATATATTCATATTATAGTACAAAAGAACATCAGATAACATGTACAACAATTTCATATAACAAAGGACGATTTTAATGTAAGAAATAATCTAAAAAATTATTATGATTATCATTTAAACATTTGTTTTTCTTCTACATTTTCTAGAAGTAGACCGTAAAATATTTTTTTTATATTGATATACGCATTTAAAATGTTAAGCAACATAAAATGAAACAATAATTACAGAGAAATTAATCTAAAAGTATAACTCTAATTAATTTAGAATAAAATCATAGACAGAGACAGACGATCGACTAGGTGACCACACCAGCACCAATCAAATTAAGAATAGTAGTTGACTTCAGTTTTGTAGGCTCAAAATTTGTTTAAGAGAGAATTATACGGACAAATTATTCCTTACTTAGCACAAATTTAGAACGAGTGAACTAAGATAAAAGTGAACTAAGACAAAACTAATACGTTTTATTAATTTTTTATTTAATAACTTCATGTTTACTAATACTATTGTTTTGCAGATTAATTACAGATCTGTTCCTGACAAATAAACAATCATCAATCATAACTTCAACGAAAATAAAAAAGAAAACAGTTAATAACAAAACAAGAAAGAAAACTAACGTCAATGAAATGACCGTTAATTTGTTATAAATAGAGATAATCCACTAATCCTGCACCAGAGATAAACAATTCTACAAAGTACATTCCTTCTTGACGATGATTCATCGAAAAATTAAAGCAAAAAAAAAAGAAAAAAAAAACGAAGCAGCACAAGGCTCTTAGAAAAAGTTCGCTGGAAGCACGTCATTTCCGAAAATCAAGCTCAAAAGTGGATAAACAGAGGAGCGAAAACAAAGGAGTCCCATAAAGCAAATAGGAGGGCTAAATCAGTCGAGTTTTTTTAACTTTGGAGCGCTCGCGCCTGCTCCGAGGGGATAAAGGAGAAAGGAGAGCGGCCAAGCGAGCTATATATTCGCGAGTAGAGAGGCGCAATGGATTCCGGCGTGTGGTCGAGATGCGCGCAAGCCGCGACGGAAGCCACGTCGTCGTCGTCGTCGCGTAGTCCCCGTCTGCGGGCCGAGGCGATTCTTTTCTCCGTTTCTCGCGGGTCGAGCGGCAACGAAGAAGACGAGCGCGGGGCTATTTTTGCCGCGGCTGGAGTGACTGACCCTTGGCCAGTCGGCCGAGGCGACCACATGGGCGACCCAACTATTTTTAACGCTCCTGAAAAATGCAGCTCTCGGGCGTGCGTCCGCGGGCGAACGACATCCACCGTCACGCCTCCGTCTCTTATCGCCACCTCGTTTCACCGCGCTAAGTGCAGCTGTATAGCGTTCTTTGACCTCGCGCCAATTTTTTCCTTTTTTTTTCTTCGTCCAACTCGCCCCTTTTCTCTTTTTTTGTATAATTTTTATTCAATTAGTTTTGTTTGGTTTATTAATTTGTAAGTGAATATATGTACGTTTAGATAGATGGGTTTGATACGTTTATATTGCTAGATCCCCGTCTATGTAATGGTCAGTTTACTGCGAAATTTTGGTGTTTAATTAATTGCAGGGTGGATTAATCGATATTGTGTTTGTTGTCAACTTATCGCAGTTGTCGGGAATGTAAGGATTAGAGCCACGAAGGATGCCTTGATCTTCATTCAGTACTGCCTGTTGGTTCACTTGTAGTTTCCCCCTAAAGTTATAATCTTGAATCAGAATTTAGCAATCGTTCTCATTATTCGGGTTGCTTCGTAAGTAAAACAAAGATATTAATATTTTTGTGGCATAAAAATACCAAACCTTTAAAAATCGAAGAGTACAATTCATAACCACGAGATCTTCGTCCTCGTAGACAATTTAAGGGGATGAGGTAGGGTTAAAGCGTGAAAAACATTATATTTTCCTGAACCAGTCTTAATTTTTGATATATACCTAAATTACAAACATTTTTCTGTAAAAAAATTAATATAAATCCTTTTTTTTCTTTTGAGACCAATTAGATCTAAACGTATTGATTTTTATTAATTTATGAAAATACTCTTGCAAAAAGATCGAATATACCAAAGATAATGTAACATTTTTAGGATCCTCCGTTGTCTATACTCGCGTGCCAATATATAGATCCCATAAAAAACAGCAAATTAGCTTCTTGAGCTAAATTACTTGCTAAAAATATTGATGAAAATATCTATATTTTTCAGGCTCTAACTCTGACTTATCCCTTTAATCCGTACCATAATTATCATCGAATTATTTATTATATTGAATTATATTGACTAGTGCATTGAATGTTTTCTCTTTTAAATTCGTGAAGCTCTGCGTTAAGTATGTAAAAAGATGAATCCACAAAATCCTTGATAATTAGCGAGGTATAAGAACAAAAGCGAGGCATCATAGTGTTGCCGGCATATACAGGCCGGTATACGGCAGCCGCTCTAATTTTACGGATTTCCGGAAGTCCACATTACCGAAGGCAAGAAGCCGAAAAAGAGAGAAAGAGAGAGAGTGCGGAGGAGGCCCCATATACCTGTCCGAGTGCTCGCCAATTTAAAAGCAATTTTCTATAGGTGAAAGGGGGTGGCGACTAGAGATGCGACGCGCAACCTCTTCCCACGGCTCGGCCGAATGGTCAGCTGGTCTTCGGCTGCTCTCCTAAACTGCATAGATGCAACGCGCGCGCTTCCTCCTCCGGCTCCTCTCTTCTCTTTTTTTTTTCTCTTACCTAAGGCGCGCTCGAATTTTTCTACCTGAGACGCGCACACATACGGGTCGTCCGAGATACGGGATGGTACGCGGGCCCACGGGATTCGTCTCTCCTTTACAGTTACGCGAAAAGGAAGATCCTTGAGCCCAGATATACACGGGCTCTTCTGGGTGTTTTTGAGTGTGCGTGCGTGTGTGTACGTGCACGCGCCGGGAAAATTATTATTTCTGCCCACGGAAAAGGAAAAAAAAGTGAGCTTACGGTGCTTCTTGTGTTTGAGCGCGATGCACATTGTGCTGTACCGTTTTGTTTACCTTTTTGTGGATGACCTTTTTTTTCGTAAATTCAGGGCAGGGATGTGGTAAATATTGTAAAGTACGGCGCTCCTGTTTTCTCAGCCAGTTTCTAGCCTGGGGGTGTTTACCCTTACGTAGATTTTACAGTTTTATCACTGCGTTAGATCCACGTTTTCTTGTGTATATTTTATTTCTTTGTTTATTTACAGAATAAAATATAATGTATTGTTTATTGTAAAATATACTACCTACAAATATTAATAAGAATAATATTTCATTGAAATTATGTCATAATTTATATCATAAATAGTATTTAAATTGTAAAACATAAAATTTAAAGAAATTAACCTACTATATTATACAAAAAAAAAATAGCTAAAAAATATCATATATTAGTTTAAATTTAAGAAAAACAAAAAACATTGCACTATATTAATATCGCATTTTTTCTTAAAATTAAGTATTAATTAACAAGTAAGTCAGCAATATAAGAGGTAAGTATCACAGAAAAATGAAAATCATTTAAATGACCAGATGCATAAAAAGAAATTATTTACCTCAAACTAACTCAAATAAAATGCAACAATATAAAAATATAATAAATTCAGTTAATAACTCAACTTACTTGTATACATCATGCACACTAATAAATTAAATTAACTCCGATAAAATTAAATGTATATGGAACGAAGCATGAATAAAATTAACAAGTATAAGTGAATATATAAATAAATTTGTTAAAATTACACGTGAGTAAATTGTCGTTTCTCAAACTAAAGCGTGTCCACATAAATAAAAAATTATGTAACCATTAACAATGAGAAATAAATTACAATGATGATATCACAAAAAAAAAAAGTTTCTTCAAAGTTAGAAATACCCCGCGGAAAGGGTTAATTGCATAAATCTCGGCGGACAAGCATCTAACGGTGCAGTATAACGAGGATCAGGGAAGTTATCATTGGCGTCCCGGCACGAAGTGCACTACTTTCGTCGATGCGAATCGCGGGGGCGCGACAATACATAACGAGCCGTGAAATTATCGAGGTCGCACCTGGACGGCGCGGCTAAAACGTCGGCGGCGGCGGAGGGGACACACGAGAGCCGGAGATTAGAGATCTCAAGATCGCGCCCCGATCGTTCATCGCGCATGCAGAAGAATTAAGGAGGTAAAGGGCCCTCTCCGCCCGTGAATGGCCGAAATTCGATCGAGAGAAACGCACACACCGGCATCCGACAAAAATAGCGAGAGAGATAGATGCATAGGTATATATAGATATACATTACAGAGGGTGATAGAAAAAGAGAGAAAAGGAGAGTACTGTCCAGAGCGAGAGAAAGTGAGGCGTTTACCGTAAGATAAAGAGGGAGGGAAGAAAGGAGAAATACGTCGCAAGGGCCCCTTGCGCCTGGGGACCCCGCGAGCGTTTTTTTTTTTCATCTCCTCCTCGCTTCCTTCCAAATCGCTTTTTACAAAACGCTCGCTTGCTTTTTTTACGCGACTGCTTTCACGGTCTCTCGCTCTGTCTCCGTCGCCTTACCCCTTGGCCGGCCATCTGCCGCCCCGGAGGAAGGGGCGGCCCGCAGCCACGGGCCGCACGAGAGGAAGGAAGATGCGCCGGGACCCACTTTTTAGGATCTTCTAAGCCGAGGAGAGTAACGGCTTGAGCGTCCCATAACTGCGAGCGAATGCCCGTTCGAGCGGGCGCGAGCCCCCGACTCCCCGTGAAATTTATCCGGAAGAAAATTTCGGGGGCTTTGGTGGGAAAGCCCAAGATCTACGCACGCACCCCACTGTGTACTTCGTCAATTATTATCAGCGATGATGCTCCTTCCCCTTCGACTTTAATTATTGCAGTTTTTAAATGCTGTCCATAGTAAAATTTTCATTGTTTTTCCGAGTGAAAATTTTTCTTTTACCTAAACCTATTAGTTAATTTGTCGCTGATTGTATAAGATATTCAATGATACTTCACTGAAATTTTAGTGAAAACTTTAAAAAACTGATTTTAATTTTTCGCGATCGAGCAGTATATTTCTGCATTAAAATTCCAGGCTTTCAGTAATATTATTAAGTATATTTTTTATTACATTAATTTATTTAAGTATTTTATTTCAATTTTTTTAACTTTGATTATTCAGGATGTAAAATGTTGGTGTGAAATCTTCCAGTCGAAACTCACTAATTTTCACAGTGTATTTGTACTGTTGCACACTTATATTACTTTGTGAAATAGTGGATACGCACCGAGAATCAGTGCTTTTCACTAGAAATAAATTAGAGAGTACTGTTCTCACTATACGATAAATTGGACCTTGTATAGGGCTGTAAAGGTCGTTAATTTTTTCGAAAATTATACGGTGAAAATTTTACGATCATGTACCTATATAAGCTTGAATATATAGGTATAGGTATACACAAGTGTACTTTGAGTGAGCAGATTGGAACTTGAAGGTCGCTGACATCGATCAAAGCAGCGAGGACGAAATTTTTTTAAGAACATTATATATATATGACCCTCGACCGTTGGATTATCGTCCATCGCCTGTGAGAAATCTGGAACTGCAGTGATTTTTTTACCTTCATAATGCGCGACTAAAGCACTCGAGAGTATAATATAGTATACAAGGGTAGTACACGTGAAAAGCGAAAAAAACGAAGTCTCGCGGCGATCGCGGAAGTAAAAATCTCACAGTGTCGCGGAAACGGGAGGTACCGTTCTCACGCGCCGTTTTTTCCCTTAAAAAAGTTAAAAAAAAAAAAAAAGAGCGCGTCGAGAAATCGGGGAAAAAGTCGCCGAGAGTAGGCGACCGTCTCTCTCTTTCTCCCCTTCGATATTTTGTCGAGGCCGGAGAATTTTTCACTCTCCCGCGCGTAATTCATGTTTTTTCTCCCTCCTCCTGGAAACGATCGTTTTTTTATCCGGCATTCGTCCTATCGAGAGAGCCCGCCGGAATCTGTGCCACTCGTCCGGGGTACCGTAAGGCTTTTTTACGTTTCCCCCTCCCCCCTTCCTGTCTTCCCCAACAAGGTGCATCCGTACACCCTGCAGGCTGCCCCAACCCCCCACCACATCGACTCGATCACCCCCTCCCCTTCTCTCTAATTCCGATACACGCACGTACCCCCTGTTCGGGTGCCGCGGAGCGCGCAAAAAAAAAGGGGAAGCCGAGGGGTGCCTAGTTTTTTAGTGCTGGCGCGCAGCGAGAGCGCGAGAGAGAAATTAAAGGAATGCACCTAGCGCTCGTATATATATATACGTATGTATATATACGTATATATAAGTACGTATGTGCGTGCCCCCGGGGGGAATGTACTTTTTTTTCATCCCGCTCTCATCCTTTCCGCAGACGCTGGTTAATGCGCCTTTTCCTATACGCCGCTACGGAAGGAAGATGATGGAGAAAAAAGGGGGAGCCCCCCGTGCGAAAGTATGACGGTGAGAATTTTTTTATGCAAAAATGGACATGGGAAAAAATGCCGACGCGGAGCGAGAGAGACGATGGAAAGGTCGACCGATTTGATAGATAGACGTTTTGTTTACAGCGGCGCGAGCGGACCGATATACGTATATATGATGCACTTGTATTATCGGGCATGCCGGCACTTTTTTTTTTCACGTTTCACCGATCGGGTCCGGTTGCCGTGAAGCGGATTCTGGAAATTCACTTTTTTACTGCTTCTCACCGCGATGAAAAGCCGGGTTCGCTTGGCTCACTGGACGTGTAAACTTTGCGTTGGCTATATCATGGAAATTGTTGTTTCGGAATTTGTCCGTTTTCGGGAAATTTTCATTCTGCAAAAAGGGAATTCGATTGTTTACAAATATTTTTCGTAGATAGGTTGAACACGCTTTATTGTTACTTATTTATTTATTTCATAATATATTTATTTTTATAAATATTGTGATTTTATGTTTTCTTTTGTTCCTTTACCGTTAGTTTTTAGTTTAGTTGTTAGTATTATAAGCTTAATTACATAAACTCATTCAAATGAGAACTTTATAATCCGTAGAATTATTATTAAATATATAAACAGTTGGTTTGATCTCTCTTTTTTATTATTATACAATTTATTATACAGTAGTTTTTTGTTGTTTAACATATGACGTTAGCCACATATGCTTGTTTTAATTTTACCATTATAAAGTTTACTCAAATCTTATCTGTGTATATTATTTTATTGTATGCAGTTTTGTCCGTTTATTTTCACTAAATAAATAAGTAAATAAATAAAATAAAATTACTGCCTGATAT
Source organism: Sycophila texana (assembly GCA_035582955.1). Lineage (NCBI taxonomy): Eukaryota > Metazoa > Arthropoda > Insecta > Hymenoptera > Eurytomidae > Sycophila > Sycophila texana. The sequence continues at coordinate 1,801,461 of JAWWEN010000002.1, forward strand.
GAATTTACAATATACTTTACAATATTAATTACGACAATGTATTTATTAGTTAATTTTAATTATTTATCACATAGAAAATACTATACATTATAAGTCACGCCGCAAGTGCAGTAAAGCTCCAATCATGCAAATTTCTGACTCAGCGTTTTTCTCGCGCCCAAAGCGAGTCGCGTATGCAAAAACAGTCTCACCTCCGATCCCACCACCGACTCCCCTATACACCATTAATTCGTCAAAGCAACGTAAATACGTTACACATTGAATTTTGACACTTTATACGAAAGTATCGCATCATCGAGCAAACATCAGCAAGCAATGAAAACGTATTATATTTATATACACAAACGAAAAAAGTATACACACATTTCCATAAATTCCCTCGGTAAAAGTCGTTTAACGAAAACTCACGCGTGAGATTATACGGGACCGGGGAGAGTCGGAAAGTCGAGAAACGAAGCGACCGGAGGTCCAGAGTCCTAAACACCCTCGGCAAGGGGTCTGGCCGCCTCCGATATTTTTGGTGCACTCTCGTGCGCTCCCCCCCTTTCTTTTCTGGCGCGCACGTTATGCACGCAGCGGACGCGCGATGGCCAACGCGCTTTTTTCATCATCCGCCGACGCTGCGCTCTTTCTTTCTTTCTTTTTTTTTATCTCCTTCCGCGCGCGCGTCTTCCTCTTTTCGTTTGCTGCCAACTGGTGAGCGCGAGCACGGACTTTATGGCTATGATTTAGAGCTACCGAGAAATCCGCTCGGAACAGTTGTTTCGAGCGCGCGCATGTATAATTAATGCAAAGCAATGGCGAAGTGAGAATTTTTCTTGTTTTTTTGTTTTCTATCGACGTCTTGTCATTATGCTTATACCGGACGGTGTCTTACAAATTAATTCACGTTATAAAGTGATGCACCTTGGTTAATGCAGTTTTTGGTATTGTTTATTTTTAAAAGAGACAATGCTGTGAAATCATTAAAGTGCATATTATTATTTTACCCTAGATTTAAAGGCTTATTTAAGAATTGTCCATGCAGGAACATTTTATTTCCATATTTATATAAATATTCCGTATTTATATAATATTTCCGTATTAATTAAAATGTTTAATGGATCTTGAAATAAAGTACTTTTTTCAGTGACAAAAGTGTATTGGTTATTATAAATTAATTTGTACACTGCCAGTATCTGAATTTTTTTCATTTTTCGATTGATTCCTATAATACTGTGGAAATTAATAGAAGGAACTGATTATTTATACAGTTATTATTTATGGATATAGTTATTATCTTCTGAAAAGAGTTTCTATTCTAATTAATTTACAGTTAATTAATAATAAGTTGTGAACTTTTCTTGTGAGTAAATACTGATAAATATTGGTGAATTCTACTGATTGTAATGCAATAAGTAGAAAAAGGCCCTTCAACGTTTTTATATACAGACCCATGGTTACCTCAATATTAATATACCCTTAAGCCCTGTTATCGAGAAACCTTAGAAACGCGTTTATTACGTACAAATTAAATGCACTATAGAATTCAGATACGACGCTGCAACTTTCCCTTTCAACGTAAAATCGTAAAAAATGGTAACTACTCGATTTAATATTAAAAATGTAATTGAAGACAAAACGAACATTAACAACAACATTTATTGTTAATTGTTCATTTTTTTCTGTACGAAACATGAAAAAAGTAAATGATTCATTACAACTATATACTTGCTAAAAAAATTCGAAGTTCCAGATTTTCGAACTGAAACTTCAACCATATCGCAATGCATTTTAATTTTAATGTAAAGGATTAGAAACAGCGAAAAAACTAAGCAGATAAGTAGAAATTACACGAAAGCTGCCATATCGTTCGGTCGAAGGATTAAGGGGCTGCATCGTCACAGAATAAAATAGCGTGCAGCTGAGGACATCGCCATCAATTAAAGCGTTTCTAAAAGCGTCCGAGCAATTTAATGAGAGTGAGCGGCTCGGTGAAAAATCGTGGGCGCACGCGCGCTGCTGCTGCCTCCCCAAAAGAGGTAAATTTAGAAAAAAACCTCGTAAATATCGGGGGGTCGCCGTGGCGGTACACGCACGCGCGCCTCTTCACGCATGGCCGAGACGTCGCTGGACTATCCGTGCCGCTGTCGCGTATATAAGCGCGCGCTGCGACGAAACGCGGCGCGCACGTGTGCCGCGCAGCCGATCTTTTTTGCCCCCTCCGAAGTAAAAATAATCTTTAAAATCCCGAACAGGATGCTCGTCTCTCCGGCCAGCCGATCGTCGTCGCCGTCGTCGTCGTCGTCGTCGTCGCCGTCGCCCGAACTCCTATTTTTTTTCTTTCTTTTCACCCTTCGTTGAGCGAGCGGGCAGCGTAAAGCTATATGCGCGTCTCTCTCTCCATTTTTCTTCGACTATCTTATACTCCTTGCCTTTATAGTATGGGTATATTAGTACTAATAGTATATTAGTAGTAGAATTGGTAATTGAGATTGTTTTTTATTATTAAGTGGTAGTTTAGATTAATTAATATATACACGTAATTTGTGCAAAGCATCTGATGCCTGATCTCATGACAGACTTTTTTATGAAGCATATGTGCAACTTTTTTGTTTAGATATTTTCATTAAGCTGCATATTACTTGTAAATTATATTATGTTGTATTTTTTATACTATATCGACAGTTCTTGCGATTTCTTGTCTTTTTATCAGAATAAAGAAATAGCTATTTATTTATCTATCTATAATCGCACTTAAAATTAAAATTAGTACTAATAAATGTTGAAGAATAATTATTATGTACACTCGGTTTTATAGCCATCAATATCAAATCATCATGATAAGACTGATTTTCTTCTTTTTTTTATATATATATTTTTCTTTTATTTTGCAAATCAATGATATCCTTAGACGGTATCTGAACCAAAGTGATTAGTCACAAATTTTTATGTGGTCTATACTTTTTTTGTAACTTTACTTTCATAAACGAACAAAGGCTATTATTTCTCTCTCTCTTCCTCTGCGGACTTAATTTTCTACTGCTGACAAGGTCTTTTTGGCATAATAAAACTGTGATAATATTGTCAATTTATAGTATTATATCTTTCTATATTGTACTTGCCATATTTACCTGAATGTAAGTGTGGTATTTTATATCACCGCATCAATGTTCTAATTATTTTAAGACTGAATTGTATAGATATTCCTTGTCCATAAATAAAACTATTACATCTCTTCGTGCACGTATTTTATTTATTAATTATTATATTATTTTTATTTATATTTTCCTTCACATGACCGCTAACACGTATTGGATATCGTATTCTGAAGATATTTTACATAATTACATCTTTTATAAATTTTCGGTAAATAAAGCATATCTATCTCCGTCTCTCTCGGCCGTGTCTTTTTCTCTCATCGGCTTATAACGGGTGCGCGGAATTAACGAACTCGTGACTCGCGCTATTCGACCGTGCGGCCGAGATACGAATCTGCTCTTGATCCGCGCGGCGAGAAAGCGACTCGCGGCAGATACTCCGTGTGTGCTCACGTAAGGAAAGTGAAGATGACTTCGAGATGGCTATCGGCTTTTGTTAACTGAATTGTCGCGGGGATAATGTATAGATACCTTTTACCTCGCTACTTTCCTTTCCCTTCGCTTGTACGTTTCGTTCAGCTTTTCCTTTACATTTTTCCGCTTTTCTTATCGATCTATATATACACATACCCCCCTATATCAACCCGCGAATCCCGCGCAACCTCCTCGTGTGTTTCTACACAAGATAGCGGTGTCCAGATATTTTGCTAAATTTTGTCAGGATAATAAAGTTAAGGAACAAAGTGCGCGCGGGGCTCGCACGCGAGAGGCTTATTAACATATCAGTACGTAAGGTAAGAGGTTAGTAGGAAAGGCATATAAAACCGAGCGACGAGTCTGTCAGCCGCGGCAGGCATGGAGTAACTCAAGGTATATGCACTCGGCGAGATACTCAATTATTAACTGGAAAGGGACTCCGTCAGAGCAGAGAAGCTCTTTAACAAGTGCGTCGCTCTCGCGGAGCTTTCAAAAGTTTTACGAGCGGGGCCCGCTCTCCTTTGTGGCGCAGAGGACAGCGCGTGGCGCCTCTAATTTTCGGCGCTGCGCTGACCGAGCCCAAACTCGATCGGCCAAAACAATCCCCGCAGCCACTCTGGTCTTTCTCTTGCTCCGTCCCATCTGCCTCGTCGCGGGGAAAACTTTGTGAGACGCTCGCGCGACGAATACCGATTAGTCGCCGACCAACAGAACCCTCCTACCTCCGCTCTTCTTGTCGCGAGTGCGCAGACAGTCGAAAAATATTTTTCTTGCTGACTCGTCTTTTTCTTTTTTTTTTCTCTTTTGTGAGGTGTTGAAGAAGCAGGCCCGTTTTTTTTTTCTTTTAAATTGCGACAGTCGGTTATCTATCTGCCTGACGACCTGCTGACCAATATGTTTAATCAGTTGGCCAAACCGGAGCGCCGGCTTTTTCGTGTGGGTTTATAGCCCGCATTCGAAACGAATTATTCTACGTATTTTACACGCGCAATCTCGAGCGTGAAATATTCCATCGCTTTGACGGAATGTTTTTTCAAGATAATCTTTATGCTTTTTATTGTACATTTAACTTTGAAAATTATTAATTTTTAATGGAATTATTGTAGATTTTTAGAAATCGGGTAACTTAAAATGAATGTGATACTTGACAAAAAAAATGATCTCATAAGGTATTACTCGTGAGATAAATAAATTATTATAAATATACAGTTTAGAGTAAGCTAAAGAGTAACATCTGGACTAAAAAGGAAAAGTTACTCTCATTTTGTCCTTATTTTAGAGTTGTGAGTGTAAAATGTATTTTATTTTTTATTTATATGTATATTATTATATAAAACAAAATGCATAATAAATGTAACACAAATCCACCTAATTAATAACAATAAAAATACAACAATATCACAGCGAACGTTAAATTTATCACAATTACAAATGTAATCAGTCTAAATACAATATTATCACAGAAAATTAGATGCAACCATGTTGGCCATGCAACATGACTGAAATGCTATATAAGTTACAGTCATTATTAATACGATAATGATTAAAAAACGAGAATGACAGAGTATAGAGAACATCAAATGAATGTAAAAACATGGACCGTTTACTTATCAAAACAAAGAACAAAAGGTAAAATGAACAAAAGAAATTGCATCCGAAACTAAAAGAATAAGAAAATATCGGTAATAGTTAATGACTCAGAATCATCATTAATAAGATAATGTTTTAAAAAAATCAAATGACAATGTAAAGAACATATATACAAAAATCGTATGAACATAAACCGTTTACGTTTCGTAGCAAAAGCGAAGGGTAACAAAAAAAAAAATTGCCGCCGAAACGAAACAAAATCAGAAAATATCGGTGCGCGCCACATGGAGAGAGCCGCACTCCATATGGAAATGGTTGGGCGGTCAAAGAGCACGCGAGGCTGCAGGGCGAATCGAAAAAAAAATCCCATGCACCGCAGAGATTGGGCGTTAAAGATATTGGGCAGGTCCACTCGAGCCCGCGCGGAGACACGTAGCAGCAGGCCTGCGTCGGCTTTTCCGGATAATTTTCCGCCTCGAGTGGGCCACTTCTGGCGTCGCTGCGGCCTCTGCGGTCGCGAGCCTGGGAAAACTCTCGGCGATCGGTCGCTGACTCTTTCGGATGGAAATTAAAGGGCGCGCGGACCTCGGCGACGCGGCGCGAACTCGCGCGAGCCTCTCATTATGTGCGAGACAAAAATAGTCCGCTTTACGAGGACGTCCCCCGGCAAGCTCCTGCAGCTGCCAAAGGAGAGGCCAGGCGCTTTCGGCCCGGGAGTCTTCGATGCTCGGCAGGAATCAGTCCGAGTGTATATAT
>JAWWEN010000002.1:1807463-1821761 GCA_035582955.1 Sycophila texana
TATATATATAAAATAGTGATTTTCGACTAACACTATATATAATACTATATAATAGTGATTTTCGACTAACACTATATATAATACTATATAATAGTGATTTTTGACTCTTTGGGCACTTCTGTCGCCGGCGATCGGTGTGAAGATCCCGGTGCGAGCGCAGAGTTTCGATTGCCTTAGTATCAGTACGTGTAAATAAAGGTTTTTGATTAGCACTTGCCGAGTCACTGACGCAAATGTTTTATTACACTACCGAACGAATGTTTTGCGGAGAAATTAATTTATGACTTGTTGTAAGTGCCCCACATCCTCATTCTGACTGATTATTTAGCAGTGCTAAATGAATATGGTTTTCTTTTATATCTGTATATACTAGAATTTACAAGCACGCTGACTTTTTTTATTCGAAAATTAAGAAAAGCGAACGGTCAGTTATATAACTATTTTCGTGTTACCAAATTTGAGATTCGAGATTTTAGAAGTAGCGACGTAGGAGAGTGTCATTTGTGTGAAATTTTACAAAATCTTTTTCTACTGCAGAATAATGACCAGCTTCAATTTGGCCTTATGGGGCTTTGTCTACGATAATGCGACAGAATGTTTTGTTAATATATTGTAAATAAACCTACAAAAATTATATTTTTATCATTGCCTGTACGAACAACTCTAATGTTTTTAGGTCTATTTGTTCAACTAAAACTCATGGGATTACAATACAAGTAGGATGTTTAATTATTCACTACTAGAAAAACAGTTTTCAAAGTTTCACCGAAATCGGTAACCCGGAAGCGTGGACACTCTGTTACCAAAATTTCAACCTTCGATAACATCTATTTATTCAAAATTAAATGAAATTTTTATACAATATAAAATATGAAATAAATGTAACAAGTATAGTACGAAACTTAGAAAGTTTAATTTAAAAACTTAATCGAGATCTTAAAATCTCTAAGATCCTCAGTGCATCTAAAACGTGAAGGAAGAATATCCCAATTTCGCTATAAGCAATTGAAAATAAAGAAAAATCCTAAATATAAGAGTATTCAAAGAATTTAAAAAAAGCTGCTTGTATGTACCACCCCCGAACATTTCGCAAGTTATAAGAGATTTGCGAAATGAGAACAACTCAACAAGTAAATCACATATTTTTAATACAGTTATATTTAATATTTTAAAGATGAATACGTCATTCTGATATAATAACAAGAATTTCAATGTTTTCTATCAAATCTGTTCATATAGGCTGATCAGATTTCTACAAGAGAACTACATCTCAATTCATTTAAAATTGACAAACCGCAGTGTACATCCACGTGCTCGTAAATTCGCTAAATTATCACGGAACCAGCAACAGTTTCCTCCCTCCACCGTAGAAAAGTGCAGCAAAAAAGAGAAAGAAAAGGGGAAAATGAGGGAGCCCCGCTGGTTCACGGAGCGTAAAGTCGCCCGCAGGCCGCAGCGAGCCTATTATCTCCGATAATAGAATTTATCAAACATTTACAGGTCGGGCTTGCATACAGAAAGAGAGAGAGAGGAGCGTATATACCGTATACCGCGCCGCACCGCACGAGCGGCGGCGGGCTCGCGTGTAGGCGATGACCGGCTCGCCTCGCAGCAGTCTCATCCTTCTCCTCTTACATCCCCCGCATGCCCCCTCCACCGGACCGTCCTTGCTCTCGGGGAGGGGGCCGAAGGGAGAAAGAGCACATGGACCATCAGCGTCTGCGCGCTGCATCCCCCCTCTCCCCAGCGCACTCTCTCTACTCCACTCCACTCGGCTCGCTCACTCTCTCTCTCACTCTCTCTCTCTCTCTCTCTCCCTCGCTCTCCGGTGGCTCGGGGTGAAAACCACCCCGACGGGCGAGGGAGCGAGGCGGCCGCCAGCGTCCGTCTCGCTCGGGCCGAGGAGCGCCGAAGCCGTCCGAACGGCGCGCGCAAGCGAGTAGGAGAGGCGAGCGTAGCCGCCGCCGCCGCCGCCAGTGCTGCCCCGAGACCAGGTCCCGGAGAGCGAGCGAGCGCGCGAGCGAGTGAGAGAGACGGAGGTACGGCGCGAGCAGCCGCCGCGCGCCCGCGTCCGGCCACAGTCCACTCAGAGATACGGCCCATGCTGGACCTGAGTCGCCCGCCAGCGCACTCCACCGCTCGCCGGTCTCTCGTGCACGCACACGAGTGGTCGTCTGCTCGCCCGGAGCCGCCGGCTTTTCGCCTCGCGCCCTGAGCCGAGGACTCGACGATTAAACACTTTTTTTTTTATTATTTAAAAAAAAAAAAAAAAAAAGAAACTCGTACTCGCGCGCCTCGTTGAAAGAAAACAAGGAGGAAGAAAAAAAAAGCTCTCGGCCGGCGAGCTTTTGCGAGGTGACGACGAGCTTCTTCGATTTTTGTTGTTGTTGTTGTTGTTTGTTGTTGTTGGTTCATTTCGGAACTGTGTGCTCGAGAAGGAGGACTAAATGAAGAGGAAGAAAATGCGGACAGTACTGTGATTTTTTTCATTCCTTCTTGATTGTTTTGTTTTTTTTTTTTTTTTTAATTTGGTTCGTTTAGTGGATATCTGTTGACCTGGCAAAAAAAAAAAAAAGAAAAGTGGAATACGGAATACCGGCGAACGTATGCAGTGGTGGGCTGCGTGAGACATGGGGTGGAAAGCCACTTGACCCCCGCGGGACAATCGGAGCCCGATCATCGGCATCGGCCTACCCGGCGGTGCTGGACTTTGAGGAACACGACGTGCAACAGGGGAAAAATTCATGTGCGATGCGCGAAAGGGCCAAAGTGACATGAGACCGTGGAGGGAGTGACTTTTCTCCACGCGAGGGACCTTCTCCTTTTTTTTTTTTTTTCGTTTCGTTTCGCCCTTTATTTCTCCACCCTCCGAGTGCCAGGCTGCGAGTTTAAGTAGCCAGTGAAGTTTGGCGAGGACCGGGGAGATACACGTCGTCATCGAAGGAGAGAAGAAAAAAAAATCGCCACCATGAGGATCAAAATGCCAGCTGTTAGAATCGCCCAAGGTAAGCCTTATCGACGGGTCACGCGGCGCCCGAATAAAAAGAGAAAAAAAAAAGTATATAGCAGGAACCGCGAGGCCCATATAGAGAGACGCGCGATAAGAAAGCGCGGCGCTCTCTGGCCTGTCGGCGGCTCGAGCCGGCGTCTTCGCGGAATTTTTAATTAGCCCCCACTGCGGGCCGCGAGGAGGGGGCGAGCGGCCCATTGTCATGCGCGCCGTTTTTCAGCCCCGACTTTTCCACCCCCGCGCTCGCGAGAAAGAGAGAACTGTACCCCCCTCGGGAGAGCGAGAGAGAGCGCGAAGCTCGCTTCTTTCCGTCGTTCCTTCTTCTTCCTCTTCGTCGTCGTCGTCTTCCTTGGCTCCCCCGCGGCAAGAGCCCCCCCAGCTTTCTTAATTACAACTCGGCGATATTCTTTAGTTCGCGCGATGACGCCGCCGCGAAAAGATAGCGCCGAGGAGCCTCGCCGCTATTTTGCCTTCCTCGGAGCCGCGAGTGCGGTGTGCAATATAACGCATAGGCAACGAGAAAAAAAAAAAGAGTCGAATCTCGCGGGGCGAAGTGTATAAGGACGACGAGCTGAGAGGCTAATTGCGAAACCGCAAGCTCGGCCGGCGGGCATCGCAGTACCGATGACGCGGTGAGTCGGACAATCCGGATGTCTCCGATAAGAGGCGAGTTGTTCGACCGATAATTTTGTCCTCCTCGCTACGTGTAATTATCCGCGGTGTATCCTCCAAAGTGTGATAACCCCGTGACTATTTCTTTCTTTCATTTTTTTTTTGTTACGTGTCTTCCTCGACGGTAAAAATCGGTCAGCTTAGCTCATCGCGCTCGTCTTATCTCGGCCGCTTGCTTCTCGCGCGAGCAGAACGTCGGCGAAGGACAAAAAAAAGACTGGGAGGTGATTTCGCCTGGCGAGAGACAAAAGTGCCGCGGTGAGAGAGAGACACTCGCAGCTCTCGCGGCACTGGATATTTAGCAAACAAAAGTGCGCTTTACGCCCGGCACGTGCGTCGCATATGCCCCGACATTGTCTTTGAAGCGGCGGCCCGTCGGATGATGGGAAGAACTGGCTCCGGGGGAGTCGCGTGCGCGAGATCCCCTTCGACACGCGCCCAGGTATCGGGAGAGGCCCGACGGACAGTGCGCCTCGGCAAAAAAGGAGAGAAGGCCGCCGCGGCCCGGCCAAGTGGACAAAAAATCAAAGGAGGATCGTGTGTAATTGGATGCTTGCTGCTGGAGTTACACTTGACGATGACTTTATGCTTGTTGAATTAATTGACGGAGAGCGACGGGACGAGTTGACGAGCGGAGGAGAGGTGCGAATTGTGGCGTGATTGTTTGCGAAAATGGAGATTATTCGAGAAAGCTTCGTTAGTTCTTAATTCTTTAAACACTTCGATTATTTAAGGAATTCACTTTTTACTTCGTTTAAAAGAATAGAGTAGAATAGTTGTTTGTTGCAAATTACAGTATTTAAAAATGAAGATCATGTATAAATATAGTTTTAAGTTATCACAATACGAATCACGTATTGAGTTCTGAGTTCATAATTATTTTAAAATTACAGTAAAAATAATTGCATCTGAGTGATATCACAGTCGTTACTTAAAATTAATAATAATAAAAAGTAAGTCATAAAGTTAAAAGTAATATCACAGTGTGTAAATGACTAGATACAAAAATTTAATAAAACATACTATTCTTGTCAAAATTGACAAAAGTTACTCACTGATGAGAGAATCAATCTATTTTTTTTCTAATCTTTTCACGTTACCAAGGATACCAAAGAGAACGAATTTTATTGTGTATATTGTTTAAGTAATAATACATCTTTTATTTCATCAACTTATTCATGTAAAAGTAATTATTTCACATTTTCACGTTGCCAAAAAAGTTATTTTTTTTTTTAAAAGAATTAGAATAGAAGAGTTATTTATTTACAAAAATATAATTGCAAAATAATGTTTCAATATAACTTTCTTAGTTCATCAGAAAAAAAATCACATCCCTTTTAAATTTAGTAGAAAAATCTAGTACATAATGACATCAAAGTTTCTTCTTAAAAAACAAATAATACTTAAAAGTTATTCAAAATTGATAAAAATGGTAATACAGGAAAATTGATTTTTAAAATAAAAATTTGATCATTATAATCAATTTTAAAAAATACGCTATTCTTGAAGCATCTCGTAAAAATAGAAAGTATACCGAACTTGTTGCTTATACACCGATTAAACTACTGAAACCTTCAATAACCCGACATTCAAGTAGAAATACGTGATACATTCCGTTTTTCTTTAATTAATAACACACTTTAAACAAAAAAAAAAAAGAAAAAAAGGAAACAGAAAAAGAAAGAAAGAAAGAAAAAAGAAAAAAATATCTTGCATACTGAAAGAAACTATCCTCCATTTAAATAAATTTTAAAGATACATTCGAGTTTAACATGAACACAAGTGAAAACTGAAATTAAACTTTCTTACAATAACAGTCGTTCGAAGAAGAAGCGAAGAAGAAAGAGAAAAAGAATGACATCAGATGAAAAGTAAATAATAATTTGTCACATATATAAAATCACTGTTTTCCTTCTAATTTTCAAGTGCAGCCCGAAAGCTCCGCGGTGAAGTGCGAGAGTTCCCAGTTCCGCTCGCGCGAAAAAAGAACACCTACTCTTCCTCAAACACTCGCACCCGTAATCCATTAAACATGAAGCCGCCGAGAAAAATAATTAGGTATACGCGGGTGTTCCCCACGCGGCGAGAAGTGGCGCGCGCGAGCACTCCGCGGAAAAATAAAAGAAAAAAAAAAGCAACACAAGTGTCGACGACGCTCTCGGAGAGGCGCATCGGGGTTCCCAAGGAACGCGGAAAAGCCTCTAAAAGGTAGAGATCCTTATCCTGGCCTGGCAGGCGCTCGTTCCGCCGCCTCCGCGAAATGAAAGGGGGGAAAATCGCGCGTTTTCGCACAGCGGCGCGCGTACGTCTCCGGCGCTCTCTAATTGTCGTCTCGGTTCCCAGTGCTCGGCTGGGAAATGGAGTCGAGCGCGCGGCGCTAGAAAAAAAAAAGGAGAGAAGAGGAGAGGGACAAAAAAAGAAGTGCGAGAGAGAAAGAGAGACGAGGATTTCTAGCTTTCGGAAGTGGCACGGAAGCGCGTTTAAATGCGGCCGATTATATATTAAATGCCTGGCGAGTGGCGCGCGCCGTGCGCTTCGTCGCTGGTAGACGAGGTGGCGCCACGCTACTGCCGAGGAAAGCCCGGCCGACGATGCGTTGACGCGCGCTACTGAATTACGCGCCGCCCGCCGCCGCCTTTACAATGAGCCCAGAGATCGATTCATTGCTGCACTATCCATAACAATTAAGTCGATGGATAGATATCTCTCGACGAGCTTTTTTTTTTTTCTTATTCTTCACTTTTTTCGATTGTGATTTCCGGGATGGGAATTTTAAATGTGTCTGCTTTAAAATGATGGAAGCGACGTTTGTCACCTTCGTCAGGTCTACACTTAATATTAATATTAAGGAACTTGTTTTATATAATAGATCTTGGTAATTTTTATTAAATATTTCACTTCATTATATTCTTACTTTAAAGATATTACTTTAAGATTTTTGATCGGCTGTTTTTCATATTTGTATGTGTAACATTCTTTATCATACTTTTGCACACTACGGATTATTTCTTCAATGTTACATTTACGTTTATCTTAAGAAAAAAAATTATTTTCGCGAAATATTTATTTTTTGAAACTTGATATACCTTGTTTAAGTTACATTTCAATGAGAAATTTTGCAGATACATCGCTTGAAAAGAAATTTTGACGAGATATCCAACGATTTAAAAATTATATACCCTATTAAATAGTCACATTTTCATTACTTTCAAACGAAAGATCCGAATTTCCTTCCGAAAATTTGTACACATGCCGAATTGAATTATTCAAAATAAGCTTGAAAGTTTCTATATATATTTTTTAAAGATTAAAGTGATATTGAAAAGACAAATTTGTTAAGCCTTTCTTAAAAAGTTTAATATCTTTTACTAAACACGTGCATTTATTTCTAGAAAAAAATATTTAGTACCAGGGTAGCTAAAGCGTTTTACGGTGGGGTCGATTATAAAAATACAAAACGATGTCATTGCATAAGTATATATTCTAGATTCATCGCGAACCTAACTGCAAATTGTCACTGAATTTCACCTTGAAAAAATAAATGTCGGATTGATAAAAAAAAAAAAAAAAAAAAAACGCCGTGGCAATTTAGAAATAATTTAGAAACTCCAAGTAAACAGTGCGCGTAACTTCGTGGCGAAGCTGTGCATTGGCAAAAAGAAAAAAAAGAAAAAAAAAGGAAAATAAAAGCGGTAACACGCAGGAGGTTATCAGCGCGAAATGCAGGTAGATCATGCGGGTGCTGCCGCTGCGACGCGATAACAAAGGTGGCACGACTTCTCCATTTTTTCGCGATGTTTTATGGCCAGGCCGCGGAATTTCCAGCTACGCAGATAACTCGGCGATGCATGGCTTTGGCGCGACCTTGGCAGAGTCGAGCTCGCGTCGCGTCGAATTTTCGATGACTCTATATATAATACGCCTCACGCGCGAGCTTTTCGCGTGATTTCGCTTGGCGCTCGAGATTTTAGCGCTTTATTGCCCCGCCGTGGCGAGATAACGGCGATTGTGATGTCACTTTTTTTTAAGAAGGAGGCCCCGCCGCGGTTGTTGTCTTTGCCGCGATGATTCGAGCTTGGGTAAATTAACGCATGCGATAAGGCTGTAACTGTGTCGACCTGGTACGTGGCTACATCTTTTTTTATTTTTTTACTGCGAGCCGAATTTTTGGTTAAATAATTTAAGCGACTGATGGTGCGTCAGCGAGAACGACTCGGCGATGTCTTTTTTATAATTGAATGAGGTTTGATAATAGGGTGAAACGCTCAACTAGCCGCCTCAAATAAAACAACAAAGAAGTGTATTTATTAATAATTCATAAGTTGAGAAAGTTCGGATTTGATAGTCCATTAATAATTTATGAGTTCGGGTTAAGATTTAAACGGCTACGAGAAGTAAATGATTTATAGTGTCAGATGATTCGCGCTGAACTGACGTTACATAAATGCACTGCTTTTTTTATTATTCGAATGCCCGATGCGATATCTTTCAGTTAATTCAATTTAATTATTATTTTCTCCGAGCAATTATTGTATACTCTCGAGATAATTTCCTTTAAAAAGAAAATAATTTACTCGTTATCTACAAGAGGAGACTCTATTAAAAATTAATCCCTATTAATAGAGACAGATAAACTAATTTAAAAAACTTGTTTTATGGAATTTATGGAGGAATTTTTATATATTTATATAAATAATTTGTAGTAAATTTTGTAAAATATTTTAATATTATTCTTTTAAATTAAGAAATAAATACTTACTGTGCTGTACAAGTTAGTTTGTCGATTAGTAGTCACTTAATAGCAATTTTTCTCCGTATAGTAATATTCCAATCGCGTAAATACCATAATTGACTCGTACAAATGTCTCGATCGTGTCTTCGCATGAAAATGATTACATTCGCTGTTATACTATTGAATGAAAATATCAAAGCTCCATACGTATGTAACATCTATAATACATCAGTGCCGCAAAAATTTTCGTATATGCCAATAATAAAAACAACAAAAAAATAAGAGAGAATCCCGTCTCCGCAAGTATCGATGGAACTCTCTGGTAGCTGATAAATCTCGCGGTAAAAAAAAAAAGTAGGAAGGGAGAACTCATCCAGTTAGGGATCAGCGCGGAGAAGAAAAGTGTCTACGAACTGCAACGACGTCTTGTTTTTCGCGAGATGACCGTCGATATATGTGCGGCGGGCACTAGTTTCTCTCCAGTCCGCCCCGAAGGCTGTATATCGTCCATCCAATCTGCCGGCGGGCAATTTGGCCTGAAATACGACTGTCGTCAGGTTCATTCGCGGCGCTCCTAGTGTCTCTAGCCCTGACTCTTTCTCCCTCCGACTCTCATTCTCCGTCTGGCTCCGTCGCGCGGGCACAACCTGGCATTATTGGAAGTCCTCGTGGAGGTTCCGTTAAAAAGGGGTTAAATTCGCGAAAACGGCATCGGCGGAGTATAGAGCTCTCCGAATGGCCTCCGCCCGCTGAAATTGAACTTTTCCGGGAGGAGCGCGCGTGCGGGGAAAGAAGAGCATAATTCCCGTCGATAAGCCGGCCATCGCTCGATAATGAAACGCGCCGATAAACGCTCCAGATTGCGCATTGTTATTCCGTTTCACCGCGCGGAGCCAGCATTATATTTCTTTCTTCTCTACTCTTTCTTTCTGTCTCGCTCTAGTCGACTCGGATTCTTTTTGCTTAGAATGGCTATTAGCCCGCACTTTTCGACAATTTACTCCTCGAAATCCTTTTATTTCGGCCGCGAGGGCATTTCATTATTCAAATTTGCCTCGTCGTAAAACAAACGAATTGCCTGTCGTCTAATGCTTTATCGTAAAGTTATTGCAGTTACTCTGATAACACTTTCATTATTATTCGATGCTGGGATCGAAGATTCAATCGATCGTCAAAGGGTGCGGTAGTTACAATCGATGTTGTAACGATTAAGGGTAGCGTCCAATCAGAAAAGAATGTTCTTTATATTTTCACTCTATACTTATAGAAATTTAGATAATCGTAAAAAGTGTAAAGATAAAGAGAGAAAAATAAATTCCAAACAACTTCAAGGTCTGAAGAGTTTTGCTTTAGTAAGAAGTCAAGGAAAAGGTTTATCAAAAACGGTGAACCATCCCTGTATATCTGAAAATTTGAAAATTCACTTAGAAAATGTGAATATACTGACATTTTGTATGTGAAAGTTCACATATGTATAATCAGTGGACGAGATTTGATATAAAAGAATGTTACTATTCATATTTTCTGATTTAGAGAAATTTCATACAGATTTAAAAATCTAAAAAAGTTGAATATATTGCATTGAATGCTAAAATTTGCGGTAGATTTTTTATTTTAAAATCAATCAAAAATGCAATAGCCTTACTGAGTAAAAACGCCCCAGTAGTGTTTGCAACATTGAAAAATGTAATAAAACGTTGCAAATAATCGGGAAAAAAGATATTTCTAAAGAAAAAACTCTAGAGATTGGAGATTAACAATTTAATTGTCATAGAAAAAAAATATGCAAAAAAAAAGAAAATTTAATGGATTTTATTCCACAATAAAAAATACTTGAGGTTGATTTTACACATTGCAACAAAAAACAATTAAGCATGATAACTCAGAATTTTGTATACAATACTTAAACGCATACTCATTTCGCTAAATGGAGAATCTTCTCCAAAAAAAGTAATTGCAGGATTTTGTGAAGTATTTTAAAACGCGATTTGATTGGCGCGCAGGCATATCCGCTTAATTGGCGCTAAATTAAAAAATTTAATCTCAAAAATACGATCTAAAAAAAGTACACGCGGAAGCGCGTTGCACTTTACTAGTGAAAAAATATTGAGCTTTTTTTCAACTAAAAACTGGACTGGACACTACCCTTCAGTATAGACTGCAAAGAGGGCAAAAAAAAAACAAGATTCAGAAAGAGCCTCCCCGCGCGTCGTAAAGCAGTATTCGGCATTTTTCCCGGTGTACCTTTCAATGCCGGCGCGTGCAGACACCGAAAACAATGCGGCTCTCTTCCCTCCCCGAGCGTGCGCGCCACGCGCGCGCATCGTATTCAAATGGGCTCTTAAAGAACGACTCTCTCGCGTCGCGTGTTTATCGCGTCGGCGCCTTCCTCCTCCGGTCGGTCCCTTCGACGTTTTTTTTTTCTTCTCTCTCCTTCCCGCTTTATTATATTCATGGCCGCGCGCGTAATACCGAAGGGTCCGTCTCCCCCCGCGCGTAAGTGGCCGCCTCGCGGACACCACACACACGGGGGACGTCGCCGGAGACGAAGAAGACTCTCGGAAATTTATCGTTGTTTGCAGTCTCGGTTTCCCGGGGTACCATTGTCCGGCATTGTCCGGCCGAAGGTACCCCTCGAGGTGCGAACACACACCTTTCCGGGCCAATAATCCGCCTCGCATTATACGCTTTGTCGCCCCCCTTCGTTCACTTGTGCCCCAGGCGAGCCTCTTCCTTTTTACTACCTGACCAAGGGTCACTTTCTCAGGTGCGCGGCTCTCTCACGGACTTCCTTTTCCGTCTCGCTCGCACTCGCTCGCGACCTCACTGTGCATGTATATCGCTGCGGTTCTTCCCCACAATTGCCTTTACGGAAATCCCTGTCCCACCGCTGCTTCTTCTTCTTTTCTATTTTTTTTTCTTTTTTTTTTTTGCGCACGCTCGACCCTTCGAATCTTCTACTTGCCCGCTATTAACCTCTCGTGTATTCCCCATTGAATGCCGTCAAGTGCATCCATTCTGTAAACATAACGTGTTCATAAATAGCGTATACTCGCGGTGAAGGTTAAATAATTAATTTACTGTACTTTAAAAGAAAAAGAGAGCAGTGGAACTTTTTTTTCTTGAACGAAACATCTGGTCGTTCAGTCGACCTTCGTAAGAGATCCATCATCTTCTACGGAATTTGAGGCTTGACTGGAAGAAAGACCCTTGTCGCGTGTGTGCGCGGGAGTGAGCAAAAAAAATAAAAAAACTAGGTTCATCGAGCGAACAGCGCGTCTCATTTGCCCTGGAGAGATCCGTTAGCGGCGCATCGCTGGATGGCAGGCCCGAAATCAACGTCGAGCGACGCGCCTGTCCGCGCGGCTGGCGTCTAAAAATATATACGGTAATACGCCTTGTGCGTGCTCACACGTGAAAAGCCGTAGGAGCCGCGGATACGGCTCTGCTCCTATGGGCCGCGGCGCTTTTAGAATTTTCCCTCGAGACTCTCCTTCCGCGCGCGCGTGTGTGCGCGCTCCTCTTTCGTCGCTCTCGGCGCGGGCGCCGGCTATGGGAACGCGCGGCCCTGCCGGAAGCGCGTAATTAAAAAAGAGAGAAGGAGGCACCATATAATGCCGCGGCCTTGGGAGGGAACGCACGGAGCGGCCAGTTTCGCGGGTTCGTTCGCCTCGTGTCAACAAAGCCCTCCTCCTTGTCGCGCGCTGTCGGCCTCTTTGCCTTCCTTCTTTCATTCTTTCTTTCTCTTCTTTTTTCACGAGCCTTTTTGAGATATAACTCGCTTTTTTTTTTTAATTTCTTGGATTAAGTAGAACGGAAAAAACAGCCGGATCAACGATCGAAGAGTGGACGAGATCGTTTTTCTTATAGTACTTGTTTCGTATAATTAAAGCGGTATATGACACCTTTCAATCTTTCGTCTTTAAGTTTTCTAAAAAAAAAAAAGATTTTTATTGGTAGAAATGTGTAAAAGTATTGAATTTGTGATAAAATAAACACTATGCTAAAATTTTAGTTCTCTACTGCATCCAAAGATTTTCTAAATTTTGTAAATTGCAGGTCCGCAGAATCTTAATGAATCCGTCGATTTAAATTCTCACATTTGATGTGGTTTCGGGCTGAAGAATTTATTTTTAGTAAATATCTCAAGAAGTTCAAAGCTGACAAAAATTTATGAAAAAACACGCGTCAAATAAAAATACATGCCTCGCTTCATCTGTTGTACAGTATTGTCTATTAATTATGTTAAAAAAGGACACTAATACCTGAATAATCTTTAAGTAAGTTAATAAATACATAAAAAAATTAAGTAATTTTATATCATAACTTTATTTATTATCTGATCTAAATATTTATACATGCAAACAATTTTGATTCCTATAAAACTCTTCCATTAAACCGCCTTAACTAATACTTCTACTTTATGTATTTTCATGAAATAATTACAACTAAATTACCAATGAGTGAACAAAATCTTAAAAAGCGTCCGGAAAAAAGTCCAAGACAAACCAGGCCCGACGTCGAAATTTCGATAGTGCAATTCGTCATAGGGAGCTTTTAAAAAGGAAACGAGCGGAACGAAGAAACGCTCGAAGGGGCTGGCGCGGCCGAGCGCAATCGAGACCGGAAAAGGGAAGCAAGGAAATTTTCAGCGCGATCGGCGACGCGCAGGATATTTGCTTTGACGCGGCGGCCGCTTTCGCGCGCGCACTCGGCACCAATATAACTCTCGGCTTCCTCCTTACCGGGGCCGAACCGAAAAATCACGTCCTGTCTTGCCTCCTTCGGGCGCCGAGATTTTTGCGAAACCGAGGCGCGCCGATGCCGAAAGCCCGGGGCGGCCATTCCTCCTCCTGGCGCGCCGCGGCTCATTGGCCGAGCGCGCAATAATAGCGCTGCGGGACGGTTTTGCGACAAATTAATTAACAATCGCGGACTCACGCCGCGGGGGGAGGAGCTTAGCTGCGTGTTCCTTTTCTCTCTCTTTACTCTCTAGGCGATCGGTATTGGAGTGCGCGGTGAACTGGGTCGATGGCGATCCCGAGAGTGACATCATTGGGAAAGAGAAAGGTCCGCGGTACTGGGGGAGGGAATGCCTCCGCTTTTTTTATCCTCACCTTCGCCAACTCGCGAGCGGGCATTGTTTAGTCGCTTGATTTATTGAGACTCCGCACGCGGTACTTTAGGTTTGATTTTGCAAATTACTCCGGCTCATTTGGTAATGAATGGCATTTGCCGTATTTCTTTATCGTTAATTCATGTGTTATTTGATGGAATGTTTAGCAATTTTTATTTAACGGATATGAAGAAGTTTCACGTTAAAATGATGTGAAACATATGCTGCATACGATAATCATAATAATAATAAAAAATTGCAATACTTATTTGTAATGTAGTATAAAGGTAAATTAGAATTACAGCCACAAATATAAGATATCAATATAAATAGTGTAAATGATTTTTAATTAAATCTATTTTTGAAAGCTTGCATGCCGACCTTCGCCTCCAAAGAAAACTAGCGCATTTTAAATTTTCAAAGAAATATTTGAAATATTCATCAAAAGTAACCCTACGTTTGACTTCAAATTCTTTTAAAAGAATAGGATAATTTGAATTAGTCATTATACATTTATTTATTTAACCGGATAAATTTACAAAAGTAAATCCTATAGGAGGTAAACAAGTTACCTGTACATAGGCTGGTAAAAAAAACTTACTAACTAAATATAGCTATAACAAAGAACATAGAATATTTAAGTGTAAAGTTTATAACAACAGTAAATCGCATTTGTCTTATTTATCTATTATGTCAACATATATTTCTTTAACTTATTTTTTATACAATCTTTGCTTAACCTTAGACATTTAAGTTCAATTGGTAAAG
>JAWWEN010000002.1:1821861-1833441 GCA_035582955.1 Sycophila texana
CTTTTGATCTCTTCGGAGGAGGCGCTCATACAATTTTAATCGAACTTCACTTGGTAAGTTCGTTCAATTATACAATTTTGACCGTTTCGAAGCACGCTCAACGCGATAAAGAGCTAAAAAATAAGTCGCAACTTCTGAAAAGAATCGAGGCATCGTGCATTGAAAAGAGCTTCTTATCGAACTAATTAGCGTGAGGAAAGAGCTCTCTCGGACGACAAGAGAGGGGGGCAGGAGGAGGAGGAGGAGGAGGAGGACACAGCCGGCACCTTATCAACCTGCGCAACGCGCGAGAGAGCGAGGGCGCTCGCACGAGACAAAGCGAGGAGAGCTGGCGCGTACGTAGTGTACGCGCACCTCCGTGCCCGACAAAATTTCGCTCGACTGCATCGAGCGCCGAAATTTTCGGCATTCGTTAATTATTTAGCGCCCGGCGCGGCCGCGTCAAAAGTTTACGCTCGCGCGCCACACACGAGCGAGTTTCGTGGGCGCGCTCTGAATAATGTAACGAGCTCGCTCGCGCGCCCCCGCCGCCATACAAGTTTCTAATTAAGCAGTTGCGGACTCGCGCGGCAAAGCCCAAAGCTGGACAGTACAAAAGGCCGCGGCGGCGGCGGCGGCGGCTCCATTGGTCCGCGCAGCGCACCTCTTTTATTTTATTGCGCGAGCGGCAAAACGCGGACGACGACTGCGCGTGAAAAGCTCGATTGTTGGCGAGGCGCTCGTGCGGGGCGCGGACCCCGGCGGAACGGCCAGTTTTCTGCTTTTTGTCGAGTCGCGCAGTTTTCAACGATTTTGACGCGGTGTATGATGTTACTGCTGATACGAGACTCTTGTGTGTAATTTATGTGATATATTTATTTTGATAGTATATTTGTACTGATAATATAGACTCGTGTGTTGTTCCGTTTGTACATTTATTTATTTATGCAGATAAATTTGCATAGTAAATCCTATATAGGAGGTAAATGCGTTGGCTGTACGTAGGATGGCATAAAGGAAACTGACAAACTAAACTAAGACTAAATTATTTGCTTATTTATTTATTTTTTTATTTATTAAACCAGAACAATTTACAGAATTTACGGACGAGTTGTATTATAAAGGAGTGAATACATTTTCACGTTTTTCCATTTTTTTGGTATTAAAAATATTTATTTCTAAACTTTTCTTTGTAAATGGAACTAATAGATTTTGAGCTTAAGTCTTTTTTAAGTCACTTATTTTAAGTCTTTTCAAATTACATCTTCTAGTTTGTGATCAAATAAAAAATTATTTACTTTTCTGAGCTTTCAATTTATTTAGAGAGTTTATTTTAGCATTTAATCAATTCAGCGATTTTGCAGTTAAATTTTAGTGACCTGAGAAAATAATATAGTCCAATTTTACTCTCTAGCATTTGTATAATGTTTTCTAAATTTTAGGTCTGACTTATTTAAAAAAAAAATTATGATGTAATATAACACACTTCAAAATAGTTTTTAAATAAACGAAAGAGCTTAGATAATTATTAAAATAATAAACTATTTAAATGCGGTATCCGCACCAAAAGAATCTTTCACATGCCTCGCAGTAACGTTATTCGATCACAATGTAATTTATATAAATTAAATAATTAATCGCACGCGAAAAAAGAAAAAAAAAGAAAAAAAAAATACGATGAGAAGCTCGAAGGAGGCGATAAATTTTATTTACAAACGAAGCGCATCCTGCGAATGATGATCTTCCAAGTGCAAAAATGAAGGCGCACTTTCCGGGTAATCGGGAGAGATACGCTTTAATTTCCTAGCGGAGATGGCAATCGCGAAGGAAAAAAAAAAGAGAGAGGCGAAGAAGAAGAAGTAGGAGGGGGTTGAAGGCGGCACTTCCGGATTGTCTGAAAGGAAAGCGCATTCGCACGCGCAGCGGGGAAAAATCTCGATGGCCGAATCGTCATGAGAAAATCGCGCGCGAGTCGCATAATAGAAAGAGCAAGGGAGACGGCGAGCAAAGGCTCCGGGCCCGGAATGTGAAAAAGACAAGCGTAGGCGAAAAAAGAGTGGAGAGAAGGTCGATCCGCAGCTGTTGCACTCGCGCGCTATCCGGGAAAGACATAACTGTACACATGATTTATTTTGATCGAAAAAAATCGTGAAAAAGGGGTTTCCCCAATGGAGCCCCCGTGAAAAAGGGACACAGGTCAAGCCCGAGGGGACCTGTTTGGGTCCGTTTTGTCAATGGGCAGCGTCGTCGCCGCTGGCCGAGCGAGAGGTCCCGGCAGCAGCGACACAAAGGGGCCCCCGAGATCCTCCCACGATACGTGGGCTCTATTCAGAGCTCGCGCCGAGAGCGCCTCGCGCGCGCCGTGAGAACGAGATTTCATATTTTTCATAACTGCGTCGTGTGTGTGTGTGAGTGTGTGTGTGAGTGCGAGAGGGACCGCCGTGTTTTTCTGGGTTATATAGGCCGGCTCGGCCGAGAAGGACCTTTTCACCTCGGCTCTTCTTCTTCTTCTCTCTCTTTTTTTTTCACGCACTTTAGAATCACCGTCAGCACTGGTCAAACCCCGATTTCACCCGTTTTTCTTTTCCACGCGCCGGAAGAATGGAGAGCGCCGACGTATCCTTTCCCGCAGTCCTCGGACAATGCGTACACCTCCCGGGCGATGCCTATCTACGCCGGCGAATCTACCCTAATCAACGTCTACCGTGGGAGGATTTCCATGAGGTCCCGTAAGCCCGTTTCTTAGCTACCGAGTTTTACGCTTTTCCCGCGCGACTTTTTTTTATATCGCGCCTTCGTTATGTGCCTTCTTGCGTCTTGCTTACAAAAAAAAAAAAAGAGCACAGGCGTATCGGAATCTCGTCCGGGGCTTGCCGTTCTTAAATCGACTTGTTTATACTCCGGTCGAATTTTAATTGTACTTCGTGCGGTGGTAAAGGGGGTCGTCTAGTCATGAGGGTAACAAAAAAATAGAAACTTTTTATTTTATTAATTAATTAATTGTTAATTAAATTATTGAAAAGTTATCGTTGTTTTCTTAAAAGTGTACATTTTTAATTGTTTTCGATATATGGTAAGACCAAAAGTTAAGCAACGATTTTGCTGAAAGTTTTGTAACATATGCACTGTATCGTCGGTACCAAAATAATGTTGATATCCGTCATAGTTGGTGTGGGGAAAAGGCTAATTAAGTTATAGAAAAATGAGAAAATTGAGAATTTTGTTTAAAACATTGCGAAAAATTTAGGTTTTTATATTTTTACTTAATTTTGGTATCAATATGATAACCATCAATTTCCAGAATGTATAGTAATGCTATTTTGAAACCTGGTATAAGCAATAATTTTGTTGCGTTTTCAGATTTTAGATTGACACCAATATTTAACATTATTCTTGAATACATAAAGAATACAAAAACAATTGATTTTAACTTTTTAAAATAATCCCAAAAACACCTAATTTATGTAGACGCTGTAGACAAGATGACAGCCTTAAAGGAAATAAAAATACTTTCACCAAATTAATCGGCGGGTATCCGAAACACGTAGCGACTATACAACTTTTCAATAATCGGAAATCACAGTAAATCGATGACATACGAGTGCACCTTTTCTAAGCTTTGTGCCCCTGTCAGCCTGCACTTGGATATTCCGATTTTGGACAGGTTGTCCCTGGGGCCTCGACTTCGGCGAAAATTTGATATTCAAGCGACCTTTTTCACTCTCGCCTTATATATAACTCGAAGCGCGATTTTCTTCATCGGCACTCAAAAGTTCCCGGAGACCCATGGGCCCTTCCGGAACCGGCGAATAGGACCACTTAAAAGCAGATAAATCATCTTTATTGCTACAAATCGATAAGAATCAATCGTGCCTCCGAAAAAAGGAAGAGGACGCGCGCACATACACGAGGGTCATCGAACGAGAACGAGCCCCCCCCCCCCTTTTTTCACGTTCCACGAACCGTCGCTCGCGCTTTTTTTCTCATCTCTCCGTTGCAACGTCTCCCCGGGAGAAAGGCAGGCGAGGATGAAAAAAAAAAAGAGGCGAGGCCCCGTGGATGCACGCATCCTTTGTGTCCACGCGGGGCATGGGTTAATCCAAAAAAAGTCGTGCGTGTGTGCGTGCGTCCCGTAGCCAAATGAAGGGGGTTGAAAAAGGTGAGGGCCCCGAAGATCGCGCGGCGAGGCGAGTAGAGGAGAGGATCGCGCGCTGGGCCTCTCTTTCTCTCTCCCTTATAAAAATCATCCCCACCCCGGGGGTATACACGCGCATGTAGCGGGTCCTTTCTATTCTTTTGATATCCTGCCGGGGTCCTAGAGGTCCTGCCCGCTTCCAGTCTGCATCCGAGCATGGACCACGCCAGTGGCCCTTCTCTCGCTCTCCCCGATTTTCGGCTGCCGCGCGTATGTGGTGTATAGCCGCGCTGCCATATTAGAAACGCCGCTCCATCGACGCGCGGACCAACGGATCCAACCGGCCGCGGGATACGCGTCTTTATTATACTGCATATGCGTGGAGTGATACGAGCGCTCGACCGGAGCATGACGTCGTGACTCTGGGGAAAATTGCAGGCTGCGCTTCTTCGCCGATTTCGGTGGCTTCCTCTTGTGTCGGGCTATCGCTATGGCACTCTTGACTGGTAAATTGACTATTCGTTTTCTTTTTAGAAATTTTTATGTATGCCTCTGCGCGTTTTATACCCCCCCCCCCTTCTTTTTAAATCTTTGTCTAAAAGAACTTTTGGTTAGTCGAACATTCGTATTTTTTAGCTTGCTTTTAATTTAGGCTTTAAGATATTTTTAGATTAGACTTTATGATTTACTGATTGGGGTGAACTCGCGCTTGTTCACATTTTTGCGTTTTTACTTAAATACCAAGTATTAATTAACTTTGTATTTAATATTCTCTATATATATATTTGTCATTGTCATAAACTATTCTATTCTATTCTTAATCTAAGAATGTAAAATTATGGTTTAAGAATATCTGAGTAATGACACATTTTAGTGCGAAAAGTCGCTCGTTTATTCAGTACATTTAACGACTTCTACCATTCAGATTTTGAGATTTAGATGGGTTCGTATTAAAAAGTGAGAAAAGTCCTTACTAAAATATATAACAGAGTGAAAATGATCTTAAAAAAAATATTTACCAAAAATTATGATAATTATAGAAGGAACTATATAGAAATCAATTGCGAGGAAACGAATAGCCTTCTAAACCTACAAATATATAAATTAAAGAAGAGAATTCTAGACTTCTAACACTGTTTCACGTAGAATAAAATAAAGAATTCAAAGAACTTTTTTTCAACTCTTTTCATGAATAAGTTCTGATATCATATACTGAGTATCTGCGTATAAAAATTTGCAATAATTCTTCAAACTTCACGCAATACTTTAAAAACAAATCACCACCAATAGTACAACTTCTTTTCACTAATTTTAGCGAAATTGTATATTAGTTTATCACCAATTAAACTTTACACAGTAGTAAATTATAAAAAAAAAAACATTAACAGCATTTTCAGTGTAGAAACCAGCGAGATGCGTATACATACCACTCATACGTCATTACAAAGCATAACGTCGTTACATCGGTAGCAGTTTCTCGCATACGACGCTCGTTTTTTCCTCTTCTCCTTTTTTTGTTCGTATATATGAAAGCATAATGAGCAGCACGTGCTCAGCCGTTCGTAATGCTCGATTGCGCGCGTCGCGCAGAGGGATGACGGCATTAGCTCGCGCGGCGAGGTCCGCGCGCTTGCGAGCGTAAGTTGGCGCGCGCTTCGACTCAATACTAATGGATAATGGAATTATTGGTTTTGGTCGGGGGCGGAGAGAGAAAGAGAGAGAGAGAGTCGAGGCACGGCGCCTGGGGATGATCGTAATTCAATTGTTCCCGATGTGTCCTCTGGACGTTTTGACAGGACGGATGTCCTAACAAGGACACCGCCTCGGGTTATATCCTTCGACGACGTGCCAACCGTACGTAACCCCCCTGCGTGCGTGTGTACACCCGCGGACTCGCGTTCTACGTGCACGTGCACACACTACGACTTGTACCGAGGCGAGCGGCAACCTTTATTCCTTCCTTCCTCGTGCTGTTGCTCTTCTAGTTTAGCTTTCTTCTTTTCTTTTTTTGAAACGTACTATAATGCGTACAGCATTTTATTTATTTATTTATTTTATTTGTATATTTATTTATTTAAATATTAAGCGAGTAGAAATACTCTTTATAAAGAAATCCATACGAAAATAGCAAACATTTCATATATAATTATATTCCAGTATATTTTTAGTTTATTTACAGTTAAATAAAAACACTTGTATATTTATTTATTGATTTATTTATTAATCAGATTATTACAGATGACTTCCATTGTACAATCGTTTTACAATATGTTCTTACTAGGGCTGCTGTTTAGATTTATCGAATTATGTACATTTATAACTCATTCTATAAAAATTACCAAGATATCTAATTAAAATGCCATGACTAATAGTATTTCGTGATTTTACTATAATAGTTATATTATTATTATTATTATTATTATTATTATGTGTATACCTTTCCTGAATACTTCTAAAATTCGTAAAATTTATTGGATTATTGTTTCGAAAAATGTATTTAAAATGAAATAAAATAATTTATTATGTACATCATATGCAGTTAAATCGTAAAGGTAATTAAGCACTCACTTTAATTAGATGTAAACATCGCCGGGCGCAGTAAATAAATCGCGGCCTCATCAATATTAAGCAAAAGTGGACTTTAATATAAAGGGAAGAAAAGAAAAAATACAAGAAAAAAATTGCGCAATTAATATACTCGGCATAGAAGAATAATAATTCGAGGTATAATATTGAATCTGCCGGAATGCAAGCAGAAGCGATTGATATTCCTCGCAATTAACATTCAATCGATCCTTCAGCTCATTAGTTGCCCAGCGCAAATACGTTAACGTAAAGGAAGTTATAGGGGGGGGGGGTAGAAGAAGGGGGAGAGGAGGTCTTGGTGTATACCGGCGAACCTCTCCCCCTCCCGGGCGCATATAACTTCCACACTCCGCGGCGCGGATCATATCAATATGCATAAGTATATTGGTTATATCTTCCGGAGCGATCGACGTCGCGCGCGGAATTACCGCGGGGCCGCCGCTTTGATTGTGTTTTACGTGCCGCGCGCGTCTCTCGCTCCGCGAAAGGGAAAGAGAGCGGAGAGGAGACCGGGGGCCGCCGCGGAGACTGCGTGGGGAGGGGGCGAGCGAGATAGACAATGCAATAAGGGAGAAACGCCCGATATAGTTGATCGAGGCATTACGGATGTATAGGCCAATTTGTAAGCAATCCAACTTACGTTCGCGAAGCAATATTGTATTTTTATGTTGTCTCTATAGACCTGTGCCTCCTTCGCTCCTTTCCCATCTCGCTCATTTCGACTCTTCACTTTGCGCTCTCGCTCGCTTTTTCCCATCTTCTCTCCGCGCCGCCCCCAGCCGCCCTCTCGTCGTGCACTTACTCTTTTTGCTTCTTCTTCTTCTTCTTTTTTTTTCTTATACTTTTTCAGCTAATCGTCCGATTCCTATTCGATATCGAGTGTTCCTCGAATTATCGACAAATATTAAATCACTCGGTCTCTTTTCTTTTTCTTCTCTCCTTTTTATTTTGAGCATCTCTCGTCGGCCAGAAGCCCGCAACTCTGCAATGCTAATTGGAAATCACTCGCGAATTATTCCGCGAGATTATTGCTTAAAGTTCGATGAACCAAGCCAGTGAAGTTTGTACAGAACTACGTATACAAAAAAAAAAACAGATAAATTATAGATTTTATTTTATGCACTTATCAAAAACAAAAAAAAAACGTTTTTAGTTCATTGGAGCGTAGCTTCCATATGTAACATAATAGTATATGTAATATATCAGTCAAAAATGTATTTTTTCACTCCAATTATTATTGCGTTTCATAAAATAAAGATTTTTTTTATTTTCATTTTTTTAACAAGATCTACATCATCAAATATAAAAGATACAAATCACAGAATCAGTATGTCTCATCTTACCAAAATATTTCATGAGCTTTCGTCATATTACAGATTTACAGATGTATATAATTTATTTGCATAAATACAGTTTCTTACCCCACTGTTTACGAGGATGTTCATCATTTCGTTTATGAATCTACTTGTAAATAATTGCCACTTTAAATCTCTTTTTTTATTCCTTCACAAGGTCTAGGACCTACTGTCCACGACCTCATTTAAAAATCTCTTAAACAAGTAACATACTACATATACTATATTCTAAGCACACGATAATATAAAAAAAAAAAAGCGCGCCCCTGCAAACAGGGTACATACACCGAGGCATCGCGGCCGCGAATTACACTGGACCGTCGTCGCGAGCCGGTACACTTTTGCAGTAACATCTGCCCCCGAAAAAACAAAAGGCCATTGTCGCTAACGACCGGTCTCGCGCAGCGTCTCTTGTTTCTAACCGAGCGCTTTTCAATCGTAGGCGAGCTGCTCTACGCGCGCACATAACGGACCCCGGGCTCCGCAACCATTCAGCCGGGCCTCGTGTGTCGCGTCTACGTTCTTTCCTTTCTTGCTCAAATTTTTTTTAACTACTCTCCCGCTTCATCCCTGGTGCCGCGTACAATGAGCGAACCTCGGATCCGCTTCTGGGCTCCGGAGTTTTTACCGCTAGTCGCCCGGTGTACGCGCGTGTAGGCAACCTGTTTCGCGCCTACCTACATGCGCTGTGCCGCAATTCGTGCCTCGCGTGCACTTTCGTTTGCATTCGATAATTTTTTGATAGACGCTTGCATAATCAAGTAATTTTTGTTAAATGACTAGTTAATGTGATTAGAAATGACATACGAGCGACTTTTGTTTTTATATGATTAAATTGGCCTCTTGTTTTATCACAGTCGACCCCAGTTCAATGAGATTGCCATCAATTAGGAACACACATGAATTTGTTTTTCAGAATTATTTTAATTTTTAAGAAGAGTTTGTTAATTAATATTACACTGATATGAAAAAGAAAATCTTTTTTATCTTGTTTATAAAAACATAACTTTCGATTATAACGTGCGTTTGCTCTCTACTGAAAAAAGCCTCTAACAGCAAAAATTGAAGTAAATAAAGCACTGGCTAACAACAGACAGTAATTCACGTCATATACTTTATTAAAATTTACTGTAGAAGTGATTGCCGATAGGGAAAATTTTTATGGTTCTCTCTAAATATGAATAAGTGAATATACACTTATTCTACGTGATAAGTCTTCCAAATATCGAATAAGTGGAAGAGGTCTAATAAGTGTATATTCACTTATTCGAAGTAAATTATATAGCTTTTATATACAATAGTCACTAAAAGTTAATTAAAATAGAGCTGCTGAATGAAAACTGCTCAGTAAACTTAAATAATATTCAATCCATCATCGCGAATAAATTTAAAATGAAAATTTATGCAAGTTCCTTGTTGGATACAATTTGCTTGCTCCCTTTATTACTATTAGAACGGTCGAGCACGTCTTCTTTCGATTTAAAACATCAAACTTCAATTCGACCACCTCGCAATATCTCTCGATATAAGTGATTCACACACCAAAGAAAGTAAAAAAAAATTGGCCAAACAAATATTACAAATGCACAAAAAAAAAAGAGAAAAAAATACGCTAAACGTCAGTCGCTCGCAAATGTGGGTCTAGCGTCTTCTTCCGTAGGATATATATATACAGTCAGCGCGCGCAACTTTCCCTCAGTTTTAACTCTCTCTTTCCTCGGAGCGACGCTCGATATTTTAATTTCTTCGCTGGCTGCTCGCAGCGAAAGTGTTCTCCCCCTCTGAATCGCACCCCGCGCGCGTTAATACGCCTCTCTTAAAGACGATATAAAGTCGTAACGAAGTCCCTCGCTCCCTCTTCCGACGGGAGTCTGCGCACCCTTGACTGCTGCCGCCGCCGCCTGCCTCCCCACCGTCGCCTTTTTCTTTCTCGGCGCGCGGCTTCCCCAACCCCTCCCACCCCGGGGCACTTTCGCTCGCCCTTTAAAAATCGCGCAGAACCGAAGGCCGCGCGCGCCGAGGGGAAAGGTGTGGCCTCGCGGCTCGGACGCACGTCGCCCGAGCCTGCGCGGATGGCCAATGGTCAAGGCTCCGGCTCCGCCCCGATCGGCTTACCCCGTTCACTGCGAATGCGCAGCGGACATTATTTTCTCGAAAATTTTTCCTGAAAAAATCTAGTTTTTCAGTTTGAATTTCAATGTTTTTTTTTCTCAAGACTATATAGTAGAGTGAACGGACTTTAGGTGTAATACACTGAGAGTGATCTGCAAAAAGAATGTTAGGTATATGTACATTTTTTTTAATTTACGTAGGAAAAAAATCATTCTTATATAATTAAGACTTCAGTCGTAATGTAACTGTGGAAGAGCAAATTTTCTGATTCACTTTATTTTACAGTGGAGAAACAGATCATTGTAAGATTTTATAAGCGTGCATAATGTTGGGTTTTTCTCGACAATTATAAACGCCTGAAAAGACAGTGTAACTCTTTACCGCAATAATTAAAACAATTATAATATTTGCGCTATTTTAATTGTGCTCTCTAAAAATATTTATATCAATTAATTTTTAATAAGTAATTTTGAAATACTATTATAGTTATTTTAATTTGATAAAAATTTCGACAGTGCATCTATCTGTAAATGATTTAAAATAAAAATAAATAAATAAAAATGCAGAATGAGCCGAAATTATTAGCATATAATATCGAACGGCTTCTGCGGACTCGCCGTAAAAACAAATCCCCGCGAAATTCCTCGATTGCCGTAACGCCATCGGCGCGCGAGCAAATAATTGAAATCTCCAAATTTTCCATTGCCTGCACAATCTATATATTGCAAATTGAATTTTCAAGCTAATAAGGATGCCGTCGCATTATGCGTTACGTCGGCGGGGGCATAAAAGGGGGGAATGGAAAATCAATCTTACGCTCGCGGCGCGATTATCGCGAGGAGACCATAAGCGAGTCGCGACGGCGTTTCGCAAGCGTCGAAAAAGGTTGCAATTTCCGAGCGAGAGAAATAGAAGGATAAAGAGAGACTCGAGCGCAGTAGCAACTCGAGTTAGAAGATGGGAAGCGGCAGCGGCAGTGGCGAGGTGAAGGAACCGACGAAGGGAAAGAGAATTCGAAACGCCTCGGCTGTGGCTCGTGTTGTTTTCCTCGACCTCCTGGCAGCGGCTCTGCACCCGGACGGATATGGCACTTGACTCTCTCGCCCAGCGAAAGATCAATATATGAATTCCTGCCAATCTCCATGTTAATGCTCCCCCAGTATAAGCGCTTCACTGTCCGCGTGCCTACCCGCGAGTATGCGCGCTCGCGGGCGTGTGTGTGTGGGTGTATGTGTGTGCGTGTGTGTCTATGGCGTGCATGTATATATGCGCGTGCACTAATGTGTGTGTGCGTGTGTGTCTATGAGTATACGTGCATGTATATATACGTGTGCACTAATGTGTGTGTGTGTGTGTGTGTGTGTGTGTGTGTGTGTGTGTGTGTGTGTGTGTGTGTGTGTGTGTGTGTGTGTG
>JAWWEN010000002.1:1842129-1864624 GCA_035582955.1 Sycophila texana
ACACACACACACACACACACACACACACACACACACACACACACACACACACACACACACACACACACGCACGCACGTACGCACGCCACTATCATCGGCGCTCGAATCCACTGTTCTCTCTCAATTATTTCCTACCCCCACTGCACACGAGCAAAGCGAGAAAAAGAATCCGAGAGCGAGAGAGAGAGAGAGAGAGAGAGAGAGAGAGAGAAAAATGATGCGAGCGCGCTCCGACTCGGCCGACGAGGCACCAACTGGAACGCGCGTGATTGTACACACTGTATAATAATTTTTATCATTGCTGCTATTAAACTATTAATTACGAATATTATTATTATTGCTATTATCATTAACTATTATTAACTGCTATTGTCATTGCTATATTGATTATTGTCATTACGATATGCGATTGTCTTTGTCTTTTTATGAATTTCGTTTATTATTCATTACTACTGTGGAATTCGCAAATTGACGCGCGATGTGCGACGCTCGAGCAAATCGTATAAATCGTATTATGTAATTGTAAAATGTGCGCGCGACCGTCGAACGTTTTCCGTCGGCACAAGAGGTCCGCAATTCGTCGCCGCATCGCGCACACACCCACACCTTGTGATCCTCGAAACCGGTGTCGAAGTGTTCATTCGAAATTGAGAGAAAAAGAGTGAGACAGAGAGAAAGAGAGAAAGAGAGTGAGCGTACTCAAATCGACCGAGCCTCCGTCGCTGACGCGCAGCGTCCGATCGTCCGCTCGAAAAACGTTCCGATCGTTCCGATTCCAACCCCCTTCCTGTACCCCGTCCTGTTGGCAAAATCTTCAAGGATTTTTCTGCAGGAATTCCTGCTGTATTTTCTGTTACTGTGGAATTTCCTGTAGGACTTCCTGCTGTCGCGGGATCCTACAGGACTTCTCTCAGAATTCCCTGGATTCCTGAAGCCATAAGATTCTACAGGACATCCTGCAGATTTTTCTGGTAGCCCCTATTGCGGCAACGTTCTACAGCATTCCCTTGTGAATTCTTGCTTATTAAAGATTCTACAGGGTATCCTAAAGGAAAATTTGTTAAAATAATTATTTAGGAAATCCTGTAGTAAAATTTCGAAAAGAAATTCCTTCTAAAATCATCCTGCAAGATTTCTTAAATATCTCTTTCAACAAATTGTTCTATAATAAATCTTGCAGGATCTTCCGGCAGCAGGACCCGCAGCTATCCCGCAGAAAAATCCTAAAGGATTTTTTCTACCGGACGCCAACATCCGTTCCTATATGTCAGCATACCTTTAAGTGTATAATCACCGAGAAGACGGGAGAGGCCGGCAGCAACGGAGACTCCGGCCGAGAAATGCCAAAGTTGTTTAGGTTTTATCGCGTGTACCCACTGACCGAAGCTATATTCGTATATATAGGCTAGGTGTTTTGCGCCAGTTTTGAAGAGACGCGCGCGCGTTCACACCCAGCATTGGTCGTCATCGTCGGCCCGAGCGAGAGACTTCGTACGGTTCGCAAAAAAAAAAAAAGAAGATAAATAAATCTCGCACTTTTCCATCGGCTTTCTTAAACTCGCGGCTTTCGCGGGCGCGACCGGCCTGACGACCATCGCGCCGGCGAAAATCGCCGTAGTAGACATACACATCGCCGCGAGGCTCTCCGCCCTTTCGCGCAAGATTATCGTTTTTTTTTTCTTTCCTTGTCCAAGACTGAGGTTTGTTCGCGTGTTTTTTCTCGTCTTTTTAACTTTTTTTTTATCGTCGTGAGCCGCGCAGAATCGCTGCCTTCACGCATTCATTAATTATTATTATCATTATTATTATTACTATTATTATTATTGTATTATTATTATATTATATTATTATTATTATTATTATTATTACATTATTATTATTACATTACTATTATTATTATATTATTTTTCGTCGTTGCAAGCGTTTTCGAAGAGAACTGTTCCTAAAAGATTTAGGCAATAAGTCGTAATAAATATCCACCCAGCGAGTGTGCGATCGAGTGTCCGAAACGAAAAAAAAAAAATATATATATGTATAAACACGAACGTACGATACGTAAAAAAGAAAAGGAGTGAGTGGAGCGATCGGGTGGAAGTATAAAAAAAAAATCTCATATCAGATAGTTTTCAGTGTTAGTCGTGTACGACCTTAGGTAAAGAAGTCTCGTTAACTAGTTAAAAGTTTGTTAGATAATTCAGGAGATACGTACACGAGCCCAGGCCCTGTTTATACGACGTTGTACATAATGGCACTGCCCCCCTTCCCACCCCTCTCATCAAAGTCCCCGCAAACGAACAGAAAAAAAAGAAATTTCCTCACTTCCCCTCCTCACCTTTACCCCCCAAGCTAAGAAGTAAACGAAAAAGTATATAAGATAAATAAAAAAGAGACCATAGGTTATAATTACGAATATTAAAAAAATCATTTTCTTCGCTGACATTCATATAGTGTAAAACGATGTAAAACCGTCGTTCGCCGGCGCTTCGATCGGCCAATCGCCTCGCGGCAAGAAAAACAAAAAAAAAAGGATAAACGCCAGTAAATGAGTACTTATAAGCTTAAGCCGTTGAACGAGTCAATTGCGAGCGGTCGATTGGCCAGTAAAAGGCGTCCGTCGTGCGGCACCCTCAGAACGTTTATTGGTGTGTAAACAGAGAATTATAGTAAAAAAAAAGCGAATTTCATGTGGTATAAATAAATTTTCCACGTGGTGCACGGTGGAAGTTTTGAAATATAAAAAAAAAAAATAAAAAAAAAACAAAAATATATTGATTCCAAAAAATATACAATTGTGTTTCTTTGTCCACTGTTTGTTTCTTCGCTCAATACTTTCATCGTTATATTAATGCGTAGGACCAACGATTCCTATGATCCGCGTTGTATTAAGCGATCGGCGATGCTCGGCGGCGCGCGCGACTCGATCAGCCAATTTTATAGGCCTCTTTTTTCACCGCGTTTTTTCACCTTTTTCAAGACGAGGGACAAAAATGCGTTTCTCGCGATTAGCTTGACAAAAAGAAAAAGTTACACCTAGTGCGCGCGCGACACTATCGTAGAGCTGCAATAACATTTTTACGAAGCACTACATACCCGTTGGATCCGCCCGCCGTCGAATCTCGCCGTCGAATTTTTTCTCTGGCGTTTCTATATGCACACAGGGTAACGAAAGACGATTAAACGATAAAAAGAAAAATAATAATAAAGAAACTGACGGTCGATGCATATTCGTTGTTCGTCGAGAACAAACAGATAGAGCGCACACTTAACGAATAAAATACAAAATAAAGAATAAACTATAATGAAAAAAAAAAAGAATAAAGCTCGTTCCTCTCGCCCTGCAAAATCGCGAGCTACGAGTGATCCCAGTGTCGCAAAAAAAGTGCTGCGTTCGCGAGAGAGGGACGGGCACTTGTGTAAGGAATCGATTTTAGCCGACAACTGTTTAACGATTCAGGGTAAATAAAAAAAACAAAAGAAATTGTATCTCGGTACGTTGAGAACGTCTATCGCTAAAAAAACAAAGAATAACAAAAATTTCAGTGTGAAACGGGGGGAAATCCGACAGAGAGAAGTTCAGCGAAAAAACTTCACATCGAGTCGAGAATCGACATTAAGGCAATACGATGAAAATAAAAAAAAAGGCATATCGGGCAATGTGCGGCCAAAGCTCCTTTAATCTGCGATATTCAAACTTTGACCGAACTTTTCCCGAAGGGGCCCGTAATTATAATATAGCGAATACGGTGTATGTCTTGTGCGATTCAAATAAACGAAATTGTTTTTAAAAAAATATATAATAACACATTGTCATTATTTATTATCGATTCCTCCTCTATATACTTCCAGTTTTGTTGAAAATTATTTATCAATCATTAGGTATATGAGTACGTTTATTATTATTATTATTATTATTATTATTATTATTTATGTTTATTTATTTCATTTTTTTATTTATCATTTAAATCACTAACAGTCGAATCTACTTAATACATAAAAATGCTAGACGTACAGAAGAATTTATAAACGTTACGTGATAATAGAGGGATCGAGTTAATAATTATTTATCAATCGTAGATTTAATAGTATTATTATAATGAGTGATTAAATACATCATAGTTACTCATAATGGGAGAATTTAAAGCCAAATATAATAATAATACATATTATTTTATTTATTTATTCAGTACTAAACAAACAAAGATTATATCTTTATATAAAATTTACAAAGAAAAAATATAAAAGTATTTGGAATAAAAATAATACAAATCATAATTTTATAACTAAATTATTTCTATTACAAATTATTTTTACGAATTGCATAAAATTTGGCGTTTAAGGGTGGTACTAAAGGATTCAGTAATTTGTTACATTTTTCAACACAAGCGGTGACTTTTGTTGACTTTAGAGTTAGAAAAGAAAACGGACAATATTTGATTTACAAACACGCCGGGGTTGCTTATTCAGAATCGTGTTACTCTCTCTCCCCCCCGCAGTTTAAACGAGCTCCTTGACGCGCTGAGAAACGCGGTGCGCCAGTGTGTGTCGAATTGCCTGCCATAAGGGGCGACGCGTTGGGGGTGACCTAAGCACTGCACGATCCATTGCTCGAATACTTTTTCTTTAAACACGAAATCTAGCCTACTCAGTAACCCCAAACAGTCCAACCTACGCAATGTCGAACTTTTTAAATCCAATACGTTATTTTATTTTATTATTGCTATTTAATTTTATTGTTGTTACTCTATTTTCTTTCAATTTTTTATTCTACAAAAAACTTTGCACATGCAATTTTTAGTAAATAAAGATAGAAAATTGAACGACACTTTAGGCTAACTTGAAGTATATGAGAAAAATAGTGGAGTAATTTCGACGTTGGTATATAGAGTTCGCGATCGCACGAGCGGCGTATAGGTACTCCGCGCGACGTCTTCGCCAACGCACACCCCCCACCCGCGAATCCCGCCGAACTTGGAACAATGCCGTTGATTTTTGGCGGACGCCATTGTTCCGGTCCACATTCATCCGTCAAGTGGCGCTCAGACTTCCTCTGCCCTCTCCGCTTCCGGTCCCTTTATCTTAGACATTACGGCTGTAAGAAATACTGGCTTATCACTTGATATCAACGTATTTTTTCCTTCGGCATTTTTGAGACGAAATTCAGTCTGTTTATTAACTTGGCGATGATAAATACTTTGATTACTTTTCTAATTTGCAATTTAATAGATAAAGAAGTAAAATATATTAACTTTTATTATGAAAGAACGAAATTGATTTTGATTGATTATTTAATTTAAAATATATTTTCTAGTTATTCCATTGATTCTTAATTAATGACATCTTCTCTTCTGTTCCTTATGATACATACAAAAGAGTGAAAAAGCTTAGATAGATTTGGACGAGATTGTGAGCGCAGAAGATTTTTTATCAAATAAAATTATTTTGTAAGTATTACTTTTTTTGCATTTTATTAAAGAAGATCAAAGCAATTTTTGGATGTAATTGGATGATCAGACTTTTTGTTGTCGACCGACCTACCTTATAATAACATTGGTTTTCGTTTTACTATAAATAAGTTAAAAAATGTATGGGCACTTTGTGCTGACCAAGTATCACAAATGCTAAAACATCAAATGGATATTTTTAAAATGCAATTAAGTCTTTCACAACCAATTATTAATTACTTGTATTACTAAGTTCATCTCTTTTATTCTAAAAAGTGAATTTTGACGGTTTTACATTATGTTACTTATTTAAGGTACCATACGAGTTTAAGACAAAAATAAAAGAACAAAATTGATTAATATAATAACAGACCAGCTAAAAGGATCTTGTGAAAAAAAGCGTCCCATTTTGCTTCACACTCGTTAAAGTCATAATAAATACATAAATAAAAAAAAAAATAAGACAGATTTTTAAGTCCCGGATTCATCTAACAGAAAAAGCTTCAATTCAAAAGCTCATTTATTCATTAGCAAGAATTAACTAACATCCACATTAATTGAGTGAAAGGTTCGCATCAACGACAAGGGAAATTCCGTGAAAAGCGTTGCAATCTCCAAGTTATCTGCGCAAGGATCGCAACGTACAGTCGCTCATTCTTTTTTTTTTTATTTTTTGTATATTTTTTTGTTCTTTTTTTTTGAAACGTCAGATTTGGCGCGATGGTGCACACAACACGATAGAGATACAGAGAGAGAGAGAGAGAGAGAGAGAGAGAGAGAGAGAGACGCGAAGTACGGCCGCTCACGTATATACGTATAGAAGCAAGCGTCCGTGTCAATTGTTTAGCGGGAGAAGAGGGAGACAGAGGGAGAGTGAGGGCGAGTGAGAGAGTCGCGAGTCCTCTCTGAATGCGCGTTAACTGCGGTGACGTCAACACAATGGCGGACACTAATCTGCACGTCAAGAACAGAGGTGTCCCCGCCGACGACTGCTACTGCCTCTCCGGCGTCTATCTCTCTCTCTCTTTCTCTCCTCCCCCGCCCTCCCTCTTTCACTTTCCTATCCCGCGTCCCTGATCTGTCGGTTTCCGGGACAAAATATGTCAAACACCCACGCGCGCGTGCACGTACGCCGAAGCGGGAGGCCAAAGTCCCCGTCTCTTGTGCGCGCGCGGGGGAGGCGGAGCAGTGCCGCGAACTTGCATGAATGACTCGGCCATTAATTGCGCGCACTTTTCAATGCCCGCGCGCGGAGCACGCCGAGATGCCAGATATATAGAGGAAGCGCGCCTGCGGCCCTGCAATTCCCATTGAGTGAGGGAAGCGCCAGCTTGGGATCCTGTATATGAGCTGCGCCTGTTCTGTGTACGAGGGATTTTCCCTAATATGGATTGTTTCTTTTTTTTCCGAGGGATCCCGGTAATAAATTTCGGAGTAGAATTGCCGCGAGTGCCCAATGATAGGAGAGTATTTATTCTGAGATCTGGATCACGAATTTGTTGAGATTTTGAATACTTTTTTCCAGAGTAGAAATCTTCTAGTTTCGTCCCACGATGAAACGATTTTTTTTGACATTTTAGATCTATTTAACGGCCATTTTCGAAACTAGCTATTAAATGGGCCTAAAATGTTAAAAAGATCGTTTCGTCGTGGGATAAAACTAGACGATTTCTAGCAGGGTTTCTTAGGTAAAAGTATGGAGAAGCATAATAACTCACATATTATAGTCATATTGGTTTGTTTAAAACTTCTTTTTACATTTTTATACTCAATAGTTCTAGTTTTATTTGTTAATTTTATAGCCTAATTACTTAGATTGATTTGTATAATAATTTTATGGCCTGTTATAAGTAAATAAAAATAAAGGAAGGAGAAATATTAGTTTCTAACGTTGAAAATTTGCATCACCATTGGTTCAGGTTATTATTTTATTATAATTCAGGTCGCATAAACTAGAAATTCCATGAATGGAAGAAATGAAAGCAAAAGAAAAGACCAAAAAATTGAAATATTGTATGATAAAAAATGTCTGCTTTATAAATGTTATGTGCATATATAGTTATGATTTGATATTTCTGCGGTATTCATATTACATTGCCGATAACTGTTCGAGCAAAGGAGATTATTTCAATGTGTAGACTGTAGTATCTCAATTTTTCGATTTTTTGTCTGCTTTTGTTTGCTTTTTTTGCTGAAATTTCCGCACGTTGATATAAAGTTAGACTTGTATATTTTGGCTTTCCTTATATTTTGGTATAGTAGAATTAAAACTAATAAAGTTTCAATCGAATTCGTATAATCCGGATCTGAAAATATACCTTCCTTCCAAGTGTAAACTTCCTTATACCCTTAGATTTGCAATGTTCGAAATTTTATTGTTAAATTTTGTTGTTTATTGAAAGTCATAATTTTAATTTAACATTTTTTGTTTAAAATATTGTAATTTTTATATGATTGCTAATTATATATTGCGTTGTTATCTCTTGACAGGTTGCATGTACAGAATAAAGTTATTTTAAGTGTACAATTCATCGGTACTAAGATGTTGTACTTTTGATTTAACATTTTTAATGTTATTTTCATTAACTAATAAAAAACTGATGAATAGAGTAATAGATAATTCGAGAATCGCCTCCACTCTGCAGAGCCTGCGTCATCTCAACCCGTCGGACGCACAGGTAGGAGCGTATTACCTGTCGCTAGGGGAGGTACAGGTACTTTCAAAAGCCTACGAACGGCCCGGTCCCCTCTGCTTAGCATCTATTCTGTCCTAGGGTTTTTTAAAGAGCCGCTCGCTCCGACCCTTCGTCGGTAATCGATAAGCCCGGCAGTCTCAGTTCACGTAAAAACTACTATGAAGCGATCGCAAGCGCATATATCAAACGTAGATAAAATCTAATACTTGTAAGAATGAAAAATAATTACGATTATTTCGTAATGTTGAAACCGAATTCAATTATTTTCAACCTTTATTTTTCAGAAATTGCATATATAATTATTATTCACTTCATTCGTCGATGTATAATTAGTCCACGATGAAGTTTATTTCAATTATAATTATTTTGATTTTTCAAAGAATTACAACACTTATATTATTTTATCGAGGTGCAACTCGAGCGAACACCTCGCCAAAAATTAAGGCTAAGTGCAAGTAGAGTGAGGGTGGAAACCTCGATGCAAGTTGGAAGTTTGTTAGACGGCGAAATTAGTCGACCGTTGAGCCAGATAAGCAGACGACACGGCTGAAAACGATTGCGCGGATTAAGGGACGACAGTGCTCGGGGATATCTATTTTCACTTAAGAGATTATGCCTTACATTCAAAATTCATGCTCACTTGCAAATGAACTTTTTTTGTATGCAGATTGGCCTATGAGCTAAATTCAAAACGGCTCGGTCGAAGGTATTCGAATAAACATCGGCGTAACGCAATTAATTATGTCATAACGCCGAGGTAAAGTAGCTTAACAGATGTCTCGGCTCAAGTATTCGCCGTCAAATTAATTTAAATCTCGTCATGAGCAATGCTTTACTTTGTTAGCGCGAACTTTTTCCTGGCGGGAAGTAAAGAAAGTGCTCCTTCAAAAAAAAAAAGAAGAAGAAGAAGAGAAGTAGCAAACTGGGATCTCCAGTCATTTACCTATATACATAATTTTTCTTTTGTGTAATTAAAATATTTATTTGATTTATTAATGCGTTTATTTATTTATTTTTTTATCAACTTGCGGTTTAATACAAACAGACCATTTACAATAGAAAAGTATACAATGAATTGTTAAAATTGAAATTTAAAATATTCCAGTTTCCTCTCAATCCACGTTTGTAGTAAAGAAAGTGTAATTGAAAAAATGATCTCGAACACGAGGATAATGTCTTAGAGTATAACTATACTATCACAAGACTGGTAACTCAATAAAAAATTGTCTGATTTGCTAAATTTTTGTAAGCATTTTAGTTCGTTTAGAATAATAAAATGTAATAAAAATAATACAATCATTTTTCAATATTTAATACCCTTCAAATTTTATTTTATTTTATATACCTACAATACGTACAATAATATAGAATTAAAAGCGTACGCGCTTCACGCGCTGATTTTTCATGTTCACAATTTAACAAGCCGAAAGAATAAGGAAAATAAATCTGACAATTGCAGTATAATTATTTATTTATTCGCAATTACTATTAAACGGGCAAAATGCCCTTATGTAAAAGTATAATTAAATAAAAACAATTACAAAATAGTGTATGATTATAGAGTATAAAAAACAGAACAATTACAAAATTGAATCACAAGCTTATAAAATTCAGAGCCTCA
Source organism: Sycophila texana (assembly GCA_035582955.1). Classification (NCBI taxonomy): domain Eukaryota; kingdom Metazoa; phylum Arthropoda; class Insecta; order Hymenoptera; family Eurytomidae; genus Sycophila; species Sycophila texana. Next base: position 1,851,888 of record JAWWEN010000002.1, read on the forward strand.
ATTTAAACATTTAAACTATATAAATAAAATATCTCTAAACGCAGTTTTATTTGTACAAAAAAAAACGCTAAAAAAATAAAAGAATAAAAAAGTGTTTTTTAGAAGAAAACAGAGAGAAACAATAAAGAATGCATTTGTGCATTGTTCGTGCATTTTAACGCGTCGGCGGAATGGAGTACAATTGCAAGTCGCCGAGTGGCGCGGAGGCTTGCGGCGGACAATACTTACGCGGCCAGTAGCGCTCGTTACAGCGCGGTGGCGGCGGCGGCACATCGAGAGAAACTCACCCCTTCCTCGGGCGTCCAAAGGGTCAGGGAGAATTCGACTGGTGGAAGGGTGGCTTTGACCAATCGGACGCGAGGGTTGGCCGCGCCGCTTAGCTGACCAATCGAGTGCCTCTTCAATGTCCCGGAGAGCTTCTCGCCTCCGCACGGCCACGTCGTCGCCTACACACAGTCCGGCCGACTGCACGGATACACCGCGAGCGCCTCGTGCTCTCTTGATTTTAATCAATTTATTGTATGGTCATATATTTTTTATTTAATTTTTTTTTTAAATTTTTTATCAATATTAATCAGGCTGAAAGCAGTTTGCAACTGAAAATACAAAATGTAAAATATATATAAAACTGTACTGTATATAAGTTGTTACTTAAACAAAGAAATATAAATATAGGAGTAATGCGAAATTTACAACAATAAATAAATGCAGTATATCACTAAATAACTAAAATTCACAATATGAAAACGCAAAGCATTCCAATATATATGATTTATGTATGAGTAGCAAAGATCGGAAGATTATTCCAAGTACGTTTTAGATGACATATAGTAGTTTTTAAAATAATTTAGAAAAATTGACGCAAACAAAATTATTTTATAATAATAGGGGATCTCGGTGGGCCACTCCATTAAATATTTTGCATTTGGTATGAAAAACATTTATTAACAAGTTTCATTTAAATTAAAGCATTTGAATGATTGCATTGCAGTATTACTAATATAATTTTTGTATACAGTAATACTGTAATTTAATAAAGATAATCTTTCAAAATGCTTTAATTTGAATGAAACTTGTTAATAAATTTTTTCACGCCAAATGCATAATATTTAATGAGGTGGCTCACTATGCCCTGAAGCCCCATCCCGCCCCAAGACCCACCTATGCTCACCTATGCCCCGAAGTCTTAAAAGACGTCTTAAAAGAACCCGAAATTCAATTGAAATATTAATACCCCAAAAATATATAATGTTATAATTGCAATGCATAATTGTAATTATAACATATATATTTTGGAGTATATCTATTTCAACTGAACTCGCACTGTTGAAGCGTAATTTTATCGAAATTAAATTTTGATTTAGAAATAAAGCAGCACATTTCGTTGAATTATAAATCACTATGAAAATTGAGGTATTATACTAGCAAAGCAGATTAATATTCATACAATATAATTCAATCACCAGGTATAAAATTAAGCTAGAGTGTGGCGTTTAGATATTCTCAATTTCGGCAGATTGAATTAATTAAGAGAAACAAAAGGAACTTGGGTATTCGCGTCGATATATCTAAGTATAAGACGCGCTAAAAAAAAACTCCCGAAGAAAGAACAACTTTCGTAACATCTGTTTACATAGTAACTTCGCTCCTATTACGAAATATCCTTGAAGAAATAAGTCTAACGCTAATTAAGCGACGAAGTAAAAATTGAAGAAACATTACCGGCTGAAAGAATAAAAATAGATTTTGCACTTTTATTATATAAATTTATTTTTATTTAAAATTTTTTATGGTGATTTTCTCAATGACTCTAGGTGTTTGTAATATTTTTAATATTTTCTTTACTTTCTTTTTCACAACTATAACGCCACGATTTGTGGTGCTGTTGTTACCACTAATCGTAAACTGATCTGAATAACAAACTAAACTTCGTAAGACATGTATAAATATATAATATGTTTGTTAACGACCAATCGATTGTCGTGTTTAGTCAAATTCGTAATTTAAACATTCTAAACTAGAATAAATCATAATCCCATCCATATAATTTAAAAAAAAAAAGAAAAAAAAAGAAGTTAAAGGAGAAAAAGTAATTGACAAATTTACGTATACAGCGCCGATAAAGGGGGTGGTACATGTGGCGGGGGTGGTGGTATATATATATATATATATATATATATATAGGTACCCTCGTGGACCTCTCACCCGGACAGATAATAATGATGAAGTTCGGTGTCCGCGTACCCGGGAGTGGATGGCGCAGAAGGTAGCCGAGAGCGTGTAGCGAGTCGGCGGGCTCCGGGAGGTGGTGGGCCGGGGGGTGGCGCGGGAGGGAGGGAGGGTCGAAGTCGCTGGCGGAAGGAGAGAAAGGGGCAACTCTCTCTCGGCCGAGAGGCGCTGGGTTATACATTTGAGTACATAAATGTATGTAACTTTGAGTTCGTGTTGGAGTGGGCGTCGGCCATCTTGCGTCCGGTGGGTATTGACCGAGCTGGCGACCGCCGCCGCAGCCTCCGGCGCGCAGCAAAACGAGAGAGTGAGAGAGAGACCCAGTGCTCTCTCGGGCCGACACCGACGGTGCACTGCGAGAACTCGACTGTGCACCCTCTTGCACCGCTAATTGCTCTTATTAGTTCAATCCGCGCGAGAGAGCGACCTCGAGTGAGCCCGACGATGGCCTAGTGCAGAATCGACCGATCGGATTCCCGAGCTTTTTTTTTTAACCATTTTCCCACCCTTCCGCCCTTATCCGCACCGACCCCCCCCCCCCCCCTCTTCTCTCTCTTGCCCTCCGCCTCCTCCTCGTCGTCGTCGTACGTGAGAAGAGCGCGCTGGAATTAATTAAGTCAAGCGAGGAAATGCGAGCCGATTGTTTAATGCATGAAGAGCGGATGGAATTTTCGCTTTTTCTCGCGTGCTGAGCTTTTCCACTGATCCAGTTTCCGACTGCGCTTTCGCTTTTGAGCGCGACGAGCTTGCGCGCGAAACCACCGCCAACTCTCGCGAGCGCGCATTTCTCGAGCTTTTCACTCGCGTTTTCTCTCTTTTTTTTTCCTCGAAAATTACTGTTGTTCCGGAGTTCAAACCGCGGATCATTTAGTCGCGAATAAATCTTTTTCATGCGCAGCTGCAGCGCCTATTTTTAGATCGTCCGCGAATTCAATTTGCGTGCGAGCTTTTATACTTAATTTCTTAATTTTGAGATTCAATGAAAACGCGGAGTGAAAATAATTTTACTTTAATCACTTGACATTTCCAAAAATACCTCGATTATTTTTAATAATATTGCAATTTTCAATAATTTAGAGTGATTTCATTTCAATGCGGTTTTAGTATATCGTGTAGTAACTTAATACTATGGTTTATTAATACAACGGACTTATAATAAAAGATAATTTTTGCATTCAAATAGAAAATTTACGCGATGGTTTACTTTGGAGATTCCAATGCTCTTTAAAATTGACTACAAACAATAATAAAAGCGCAAGCTCTAACAACTTTCTATTAAATTTATAGTTCATTCGATCATTAGTCATATCAGGGAAAAAATCTTTCTCAGATAATTAGTTGCAGTTTTTGATTAAAACAAAATTCTAAAGTGAAATAAGAATATATTTTATTTGGAAATATTTAATACGATTTGGGTGCATATTATTTATATAAAAATTGTATACACGTTATTGTATATACTGACTATATTGTATAGATAGATATTGTATAAGCGAATCTTTTGTTGATACAAAGTGCAATTCAACGACTGCATATAATTACATGCAATTTGTATCAAACATTTCCGCACAAGAAATAAAACAACAAACTATAAAAAATTTATTATTCTAGTAAAAAAAAAATTTCATTTTCCAGGAAAACCCGGAGTAAATATGGCCCTTTACGACGCAGCCACTTGAAATTAAAAATGGCACGAGGTTCCATCGTAACGTAATAAATTTATTTTATTTCCAACTCGACGAAACTAGCCCCGGGCTGCGAGGTTTTCCCGGTTAAAGACACGAGGAAATTTTCATCGTTAATTCAACGCCGCTGGAGAGAAAGAGAGAGAGAGAGAGAGAGAGAGAAAAAAAAGCGGGAAGGCGAGAGATCTCCCACTGGGGTTAAAATATTCCGACGGCGTTCCGAGCTGCAGTTTCACCGGCTGTGAATTTTCCATTTCCCTCTCCGCGAGCGGCGTTTTCGCGGCCGATACATTGATCTCGCGATCTTAAAATTCCTCCCTGGTGCAAGCCCGAGTTCCGCCCTGTCATCCCTCGCATCTGTCTCTCTCGGGCGCGCGTGCAGCTAAGCACACGCCGTGAAAGTGCCGTAATCGACGGGGCCTGTATACTTTAACATTTTATCAATTTTTCAGAATTATTCAACTAAGTGGTTTTTACCTATCCACTTTTCAACACCTTGCACGCGTCGCTCGATTTTTAATAAAACTTTTTTTTATTTGGGTTAATTTTTTTAAATACTATTATTTAGCTTAATAAATTCTAATAATGTGATATATAGCAATAAACATTATTTTAATTGTTAATTTTGCATACGCTGTAAAAAATCACTACTTTGTTTTTAGTTTTAAGTTTGGTTTTTAAGTATACCACTTTATACTTTTTGCTCAGAAAAAAAGAAGTACAGTTTACCTCAGTCTATGCAAAACTCTTGAACCTGATATTAACAGAATGTGATACGCAAGGTAGGCATAACAAATAATTAAATAACCCAAATAATTTTTTGAAAAAATTTATATTAACGTAAGAATATTGAAAACTAATGTAAGTAGTTGCTTACATATTTAGATATAATTAGATATATGATTTAAAGTTTTAATTCATACATAAGTATAGTGGTTGAGAAATTATTTAGAAATGTACAATAAAATTTAGTAACTCCAAAAGTATGATAATCATTCTAACAAATTATTGATCGATCGAGAATAGATTATACTTCCCTTTCTACCACATAAGAAGATTACATTTAATTTTAATATGACCATTTCTAATATCAAAAATATGCATTAATTAAATTAACGCACAGACCATAAATTATTCACTTTTTTATAGGTTCAAACAATGTTTACTTCTATATACTTATATAGAATTTATTTCGTAAATTATCTAGTTCAAATAAATGTAAATAGAAAAAGCAATTAATATTATATTCATCGCAACGTCATTCGAAATTAACAAAAAAAGATCGTATCACGACGATTACGTTTAATTATATTGATGTCGCGCAATCTTGACTTTTAGTCAAAGTAGAGGCACACGCTCGCGAGTGCAAAAGCAAGACGGCAAAGTTGTCGGGGTTTGAAGCGCGTCTCCGTGGTTAAGTATATATACACGTCGGCGTGGAGGGGGTGAGGAGGGGGCGGACGCCTTTCTCCAGGATTAATCGACGCCGAGCGTCGGGGCGCGAGAAAAATTTCTCTTTCTTTTCCTCCTACTCCGCTTTTTATCTCCGCGGCTGCTTTCGATTGCGATTAAACGCTCGCGCGCCCGCCGCGAGACCGGATTGAAAGGCCGAAGTTTGACCGATTTCCTTGATGAAGGATAGAAGTTTTCCCGAATAAATAGATGGAAGCGTTTTTCCCTCTTTCGTCCCCTCTTTTTTTTTTTTTTTTTTTTTTTTTTAACCTTTCTTACAGTTCTCTTTGCGCGCGACCAAGATTCCACTCTGTAAAAGTGGAGTTTTCGCGCCTTATCGTGGAGGAGACAATCTGGTCTCTGGGAAAGCATTACGAATAAATCGTTTCGAGTGAAATATCTTCAATGCATTTTAATAATGCAACCGATCGAGGAAATTCGACGGTTGCACTCGAATATTTATAATTGCCCGCTTATTCGAGCGTACTCTAATTAACGAATTGTATGCATAAGATCATTATTATATATATTACCGACGATGAATGCCGTGATTGAAGTGGAAGCCGAAGATTTTTAATTAAAATTAATGGATTGAAATTGTTATAAATATATAATTTTATTCACAGAAATAGCTGTAATTTTCAGATTTTCTTTCGCGCTCTGAAGCTTTTACTTTTTGGATGAGCATACGTATATAGATAGATAGAAATTTATCGTAAAGTAAAATTAAATTATCATTAAAAATTAATTATTTTAATTTTAAGCAAGGATTATTTGGCCATGTGTAAAGAATGAATTACATTTGAGTTCGTCATTTAATTAAATTTCACGATGAAGTCAAATGTTTTATTTTTAATTTGATACGTGTCAAAAAATTAACGTAAGCTCATTTTTTCAAATCTTCAATTATTTAAAAAAAAAGAACTAAAAAATTTGCCGAGACAATAGAATCTAACATTTTCGTGTCAAATGTGGCAGGAACTACTATACTTATAATAGAAGCGTAGAAATTACCATTATACACCGCGGTTAAAAATCGAAACGGTCTCAAACTGAACATAATTTTTTGGTACCAATTATACATCTTGAAGATTAAAGTACACAAAGAAACAACATTTCTGTGCATTTTTCTAAGCAAATACATAAAATTCAAAATGTTTAAGTCTATAATTTCTACTAATTTCTTTTAGAATAATATTAACAGTATTAATAATTCATTAATAATTCATCTTAATTTACATATTCGCGAAATTCCAAAGTCAAAATATTCCATGGTAATGCCGTTGAATCAACAATAATTTATATTCTAAATCATTCTCCACGTATAAATATAGCACAATTCGCCAAGAGCCTTCCACCTTCCACCTACAAAAAGAATTTCGAAATTTAGCGAGCCGCCTACGCGGCGATTAGACCGAGGCTCTAAATTTGAGGGGAGAAAATTGATCCCGAGGTGGAAACGTCAAGTTTTTCCGAGGAGGGGGAGTAGTGCAAGCTCCACGGAGGAGTGCGAAGGTTGCGCGGGGCGCGCTCCTATGCTGGACATAAAAATTCCGCAGGGTCTGGCGAGTGCACGGGGCGCGCTCCGCGCGGGAGGAACGCCGAGTGCTCTCGGCTCTAATTCACGCTCGGTATTTCTCGCGAGCCGTGTATTTTAAGGCTGGCCCACCCTCACCCCCCCCCCCCCCCCCTGGAAGCTAAAATTCCAAGCCGAGCCAGGTCCAGCTCCGGAGCCTCATCTCTTTCGAGGCCTCTCCGTCTCTCTCATTTCGGGCGTGCATTCTTGCATTACCGCATCGTCGCTCTCGCTCCCACGACGGCCTTTCAGCCCCGGGCCGACCCCGTCCCTCTCCGCGACTCCCTCCGCGCGCGCTCCAAGGTACTCGGCTGGTCGACTCGGCACACGTATATACCTCTCTCGCGCGTCCGTGGATATAAAGGTTGTTCAGCGGGAGCGAGCGAGCGAGTGAGATATATACATATATACATAGAGATAGAGAGAGAGAAAGAGAGAGAGAGAGAGAGAGGGCTATGCCGGGCGCAAACAGAGTGCAAGAGAGGCGAGGGCGAAACTGCTGCTGGTGGTGGTGCGCAAGGGTTCGTTCGACCCTTAAGGGGTTGTGGCTAGCATCCACAGTCCCTCGTTGCCCCCTCCCCCCCCCCCTTTCCGCGCGTTCGTTTCTACTACCCCGTTGGCCACCCTCGGCGGTGCGCTCCGCTCGAACCCCCTGCAAGCAAAACTACCCTCCGCGCGCCGGCGGCCATTTTACTCACCCCACCTCCGCCTCGTCCGGCTGCGCGTATATACGCCGTCTCCCGACGTCTCTCAGCGTCTCTCTCTCTCTCTCTCTCTCTCTCTCTCTCTCTCTCTCTCTACCGCCCGGTCGTTCTCTGTCTCCTTCCCTCGCTCTGCACACGACGGACTCGCGCAAAATTGTAATCCGAGGCTGGAGAGCAGCAACCGACGAGAGTCCGAGGCCTCAAAGGAACTGCTCTCGACGACCTCGCTGTCTCTCTTTCTCTCTCTCTCTCTCTCTCTCTCTCTCTCTCGCTCACTCGCCCGTTTGGCCGCGCTTCTGTACTTACTTCCTGTCGACCCCTTCCCCGGCCCCCGCGTACCCGGCTCCTCTCCCGTTGCTCCCCGTGTAGTCTTCGCTCTTCCTCCTTTTACGTCTCCGCTGCGCCAGGAATTTTGATGACGCTTACCCTCGTGCGATGCCTCGTGTATACAACAAATGTCGCGGATGCTTCCGCGAGCGCCCGGGCATTGTCCAACGGATGGCGAGGCGCGCCTTTTTCCTAAGGGATCGTCCTCGCGCAAAAGCGCGCGGCTCCTTCTCCCTCTTCCTTTGTATATAATATTTGTGCGCGGGACGATGCTGCGTGCACACGTGGCGAGCTCGCCGGTCTTTTCTTTTCTTTGATTTGATTTTTTTTTTTTTTTTTTTTTTTTGTTCATTACGCGTTTATTTTATCGAAGTGTCAATGAGGAGGAGGAGGAGGAGGTGGTACCGCAATTGCGTCGGCGTCGTTGCGCGTCCGTCGTTAAACGTCGATTTGTTTACTACTTGCGTAATGAGGAGCTATTGCGCGCCCGCGAGACTTCGATATGGCTGCTCTACTCCGGCTGACGGCGGGCCGAATGCGCGCGGGCAATCACTAATGAAAGACTGAGGGATCTTTTTATTTGTTTAGCGCTTCGTGTGTTTACTGAGCTTTCGTGTTTTAGTAGCTTCAAATGTCGTTTTATACGAGGCTGTGCGGATTGAAATTCTATTTTCATGTTCGATATGTGATGGAGTCGAGTTTGACTAACCGGGAGAGTTTATATGGACAGCTCCTGAGCACGAATTTACTGCTGAATGGTAAATTAATGTTATTCATCAGTTTCTTGAAGATTGTTTGTATATTATCCTAATAGTAGTCACTAGTCCGTACCCTCTAAACTTCATCCAGTGAAATTTCACTTACAATAGTGCATATTCATTAATCATTAGTGACCTAATCCTCACTGTTTATCACTATTGTAAGTGAAATTTCACTGGATGAAGTTTAGAGAGTAGTTAACTCGTTTAAAGCATTATCAAAATTTCCAAAAAATGGATGAGAGTTTGTGTTTTTCTTTACTTTACTTTTTTCTTAACGCTTTCGAAATTAACGGTACGTTTGCTCCGTTCCTTATACATATGCCATTTTTTGAAAATTTTGATGACTTTCTAAGTAAATTAATCTTCGGTCTAGTGTATGTAAATTCTCTTTTGGAATATGTTCCGTAATTAATATCGTAGCCCGAAAAATTATAAATAATAAATAAAAATCAAAAGATAAGCGAAATCTTTATACATACTATTTTTCATACAATTTCCATTCTCGAGGTGCGTACTAAGTGAATGAAGTGCGATGTAGTATACAACCAGCGTTAATTAATTTGTAAAAAAAGTCGCGTGTATAAAATTTTGTATTTTCTTTTCATTTTGCATTTTAACATACGATTGATTTAGGTGGGTTTGTTATTTTCTGGGCATTATCCAAATGAATCAATTAATACTGCGTATATTTAACCATATGCATTAATTAGTTTGTATCAAATCTAATAATCTAAAAATATTTTATTACAGCAAGTTCATAACAACGTAGTTTTATATAATTTGTCAGAATCGTGAAACACAAAAAAAAAAGTAGTGAATTTCATAAATAATGTTTATACTATATTATTGAAGATAATCACTACTTTGTCTTACAGATGAAAAACTATAGAACGATAGAATCTAAAATCTTCTATCACATTTATTATAATATAACATAATAATCATATTGTATCTATAACAACATACCCATCATATAGTTTCAACAAAACTCTTGATCCAGACTCCCGTGACTAAGTAAATCTGTTTCCCTCCAAGACGCTGAATACATTTGCACATCTTTGACGTATCTCGAAATTAACGAAAAAGACGTTGAGTCAACCAAAGGGCGATAAGGGCAGAGGTAGAGGGGGAGGTCGAAAAGTAGAGACGGGCGCCAGCGTGTGCGAATGGGTGAAAATCGATGGGGCTCGCTCGGCGGTGCGGTCTGGGCACGGACGAGCTTTAATTAACGCACTCTCCTTGTCATTTCCTCGGAGTGGTCCGCAGGCCGAAGGGGAATAGGCGCGAGGGCGGCCGTAATTTAATATCCCGATGCCCGGCGCCATCCGATTGGACCGGCGCGATATCGTATCGGCGGTAACGCGAGATTACCTGTTTACTGCCTGGCTAATGGAAACGAGCTCGCCGCAACGGCCTCCCGTAGCCCTCGCATTGTCGGCCCGTTAGGCATAAATTCGCGAGCTGCACTCTCAGTTAAAACCGAATGGTTCAGTCTGGAGGTGCTTTTGATTGTTTATTGAAATAATTTTAAACACACTTTCGGGAAGGAAAATCTCGGTGAGGGGATTATTCGATAGAGTTTATTTTGGCGTAATATACATTGCATAAAAGTTTCGGATAAACTTAATTTTACATGTAAGATAGCAGCGTTCTTCTATTCCGGATTGATGCAATTATTTTAGGACCTGAAACAAATAAATATGTAAATTAATTGTGTAATCATTTTTTCAGTGGCTTTTTTGAGAAATTTAACATGAGTTCAAATATGCTTAATTAAATCACTGCATAAGAAGCACGAGGGATTGGATCGCGCTCCTTATGCTGCACTTGCGGATAAGTAGCTTTATATTTGCTTGGAACATTTTCAAAATTGTCGAAAAATGGTAATTTAGTTTTTATTTATGTAACGAACCGCGAGTAAACGTAACAATGAAAAGTGTTAAGAAAAAGACGAAGTAAAAAAAAGGTACAAAAACATGTAATAACATATGTGACGCGATTTTTTGATTTTTTGAAAATTAAAAAATGTCCTAAGCGAAATAACTTTGCCTAGTGTACAAAATTATTTATGCTCACTTTGATAATGCTATTGTAAGTCTCTTAGTCATGAGGGACAATACCTATACACTCGACTGATTTTAATTCTTCCGGAAAATTTTAAAAAGAAATAACCTATAGTGTATAAACAACAAAGTAAATACGTCGATAACTTTAAAACTGTTATGAAAAAGATAAAAAAAAAGATGAAAAAAAGACAAAAATGGATTTACAACTTTGCCATTTTTTTAAAATATTAACAATGTTTACAAAAGTAAACTACTGGATATAAGAACAACTACAAGAACTGTCGAAACTAAATAATAAATAGTTTATCTGCAGTTGCTCGTGAGTATAGTTTGTCAGCAGTAGTTGTCAATTTACTGTTGAAATTATGTAATTCGTCAGTAGTTTATTAGTATAGTCATTTTAATAGATTTTTAAAGTGTTTTCAATAATTTATTTTCGTAAGGAGTGTTCCATATCCGAATAACTTATTTGAAACGTTGAAAAAGGGTTTCCAGTATCGATCCCATATTTCGTTCAAATTATCGATCAGAAGGTGTAACGCTCTCTTGTTTAATCTACTTCTTTATGTATTTTTACTTATTTTTCTTGTACACTTCCCTACACGCTAAAATGGCTAGAGTGAAATTACACTCTTATTTTAGAGTCATTCTAGAATTAATTCATTCATACAGAGTTAAATTTGAAATGTACTATAGTGAAGTGAAATAACTTTACACGATCGATATACCCTTTTACTCAACATTTGAGTGAAAAAATGACTCTCCTTCACTCTAATCGAGGGATAGTTAATTTCAATCTAAACTTCGAGTGAAAATTCGTCTCCAGTGAATTTCACTTTAGCCGATATTTAGCGTGTACCATAAATTATTATAATTCAAAATGCTCAAAAATTTTCTACAAGAGAATTTATTTCAGGCATGAAGTGTATATAAATACAATTCAGCTCATCATATATATACCGTCAAACAAATAAACAAATAAGCATCCAAACAAAAATAATGAATATAATAAACTGGAAGGCCGCCTGTTAACCAAGAGCGACTCGAACTACGCGAACGGAGCAAATGTATAATAAGTCTCGGTGTAAACTCGATCTCTCCTGCGCGGAGCGTAATTATCAGCGCGTCGGGCGCAACAAGCTCCCATTTATCCGCGGCGGGCGCGCGCGAGCGAGCCGATGCTATCGCGGCTCGTCCACGTCGCCGGGATAATTTGTTGTGCAGCAACATTAGCGGCGAGGCCCGGGCATTTGTCATCCGGTCGCGGCGCTCGCCTGTACACACGTCGAGCGGCAGTCCGGCGCGCGCCTCTGTGTGTTGACAGGCCCCGAACCCCAAAAGAGGGGCGCGAGCGGCCGGGAAACCGGCCGGAGGAGAACTGGTCAGCGCGCGGCGTGTGTCGCTCTCGCCACAATCGCCGTGTAGACAAATTTTTCGGCCAGTGGCTGTGCAAGTAGCGGGCCTGTCGCCGAGTTTTATTGCCCGACCGCCGAGAGATATTATTAATTGCCGCGTGCGCGCGTATAAGCGTTTATTGCGCCGCTGCTCTACTTACTTCGATTGTGTGCTTACGCGGTGCTTCGACAGTGTTTGCCCGAAGGGCTGTTCGCGCGTCGCTATATACTGAGTTTACCGCGATTCCGGTAGTTTCGGCTGGGACAAGTTTAATATAATGCGAAAATAAATCGTGTATGGGAGAAAAATTGTTTAAGGAATAATATACCAGTGTTGTACTGAATAATAGTGTTTTTAAAGAGTATTTCATGTAGCTGAAAAAATATAAGTGTGTATTTGTTTAGAAAATATGAGTGTGTACACTGAAAAAAAATTTGGTAATTTTAAATAAATATTTCGTTGAATATAGTACTTGTTAAATATTTCTTTAAATCAGCTAAATATTTCTTTGGAATTAAATGAATTTATTTGTTTCTAATTGA
>JAWWEN010000002.1:1864724-1882575 GCA_035582955.1 Sycophila texana
GGACGTGTTTTCACATTTTCAAAATGTTACTATGCACATTTAATATGTGAAATTTCACATATTCATATTTAGAGAGTACAAATATAATCACATTATATCTTATATGGAATTGTATTTCTATCGCAATTTTGAAAACGGCTAAAATTAAGAATTTATGAAAAATTTACAAATTTGTAAATAAATGCCTAATAAAGCTTGAGCTAATTTTTTTAAAGAGTTAATACACTGAAAATGAAAAAAAAATATAAATAGTATTCTAGAAAATATAATTAATATCATAGGCAATATGAGGTGTGAGTGAGTCAGAACGAGTATCACTCTCTGTTTATGGTCATGTGCAGACAGTAAAACATGTATGTACGTTTAATAATATTTCAATAATATCTATTTTTTTTTATTTGACTATACCGATGAGGGTCGAATATTCTTGATCTGCAATTTTTAATATAAAATACTCTATTTTACAATAAACATTATTCTACCTATATAATATGTCATTCACTCATTCGCTACGTTAATAACTGTCATCATTAACTAAGTGCATGTCAAAATGTACAATATTTATTAATATAATTAACAATAAAACTTATTACAACTAATCCTCGTCTCAGCTTTTAGCCACCGCAGGTCTCAACTAAAACACGCAAAGCTCACGCACCCCATCAGAATATAGCATCAGCCGACGGAGCCTAACTGAGAGATAGAGAGAAAGTTAAAGATTCCGGTCTCGCGGCGCGTCGCTCGGCCGATTTCCGGCCGGCCGGTAGTAAATTAAAAATGCGCGAAAATCCGTGAGGCATTTTGCAGAACAGTGTATGCGTTGGTATCGATTCGGCGCGAGAGGGGCCTCGTGGGCGTTGCCACGAGAGATGGACCCTTGTACCGAGACCGTGAGAGGAAGACTCTCGAGTGTCGCCAAGCTACCTCCTCTTGAGCCGCCCCCGCCTCGGCGCGCCGCGCGTTTCCATTCCCCGCGCGACAGACTCGTCCTCAGCCGTTGCGCGCGCCCGAGCGAGACCTATCGAGGAGCCGACCGGCGATGTAGCCAAGCGCGAGGCTCGCGACTCGAGTCAGGGGATAAAATCATCGGCACTGATATATCCGACCGGCCCGAGGACTTCTTGCCTATACCATCGCCGATCCCGATATCAGTCGTGCTGATTCCTTCTTTTTTTTTTTTATCTTATTTGATCGTCATTATTTGATGCGCTCTCGCTGATTCCGGCTATACACTGTCGGAAAAGTTTTTTTTTATATTTATAAATATTCGATGTAAACTTAAAACAGTGAAAAATTACTGCAAATTAGTACATATTATGAGTGCATAATTTAATAAACATAACATAAACATTTTGCCTCTTTAAAGTATAAGTCACTTTCAAGAGGTAAAATTTTATGTGTAATTATAATAATGCAATGAGTATTTTTAATAAAAAATGTAAATAATGTAAATGAATTGTAAACGAAAGTTGAATAAATAAATAAATATAATACAATGTTTTTTATACGATCTGAACATGTCAATTAACAGCTGTTGCTCTCCGACTTTGCTTTTGTTATCATGTTTCTTTTAACAGTCCATTGAGACACGGATACAGAAGTTGATTATTTAACCCGCGCGATGGTTTTCGCACAAGTCTCATACGATATTTTATAACACGAGGGCCGAAAATTGTGATTAAGTGCTATAAAATTGTTTTTTATAAAAGTGTATTCAATTGTTATTTGTTCGATATCATTGCAGTATGCAATTGATTATTACTCAATATTCATTACTATAACTATACTGAAAGTACAAACAACAAGTAAATTATTAATGAAAAAAACTGTTATAATTTTAATAAATAAAAATTGGCTGTGAAATCAGTGACATTCACTGATTTTTTAGGCAGTATATATGCCTTACGATTATTTTTAATAATTATTTATTGTAAATTATTAATGTTTCGACAGCATTTATCACTGTCTTCTTCAAGACTGTAATGTTCGTGTTTATTACAGTATTCCGAAAAAGACAGTCTTAAAAACTTTCGAAACTTCGACAATTTTTAATAAATAGTTATTAAAAACAATATGGTTCGTTTTGATTATCCCAATCCTTACAAGCGATGAAAAAAAAAAATATAAAACTATAATCACTGTCAAAGTAACGATAATCCACTCATTTTTCAGTGATCACCGCAATTACTGAAAGAATCAGTGACGACTTTACTGTTAAAAAAAATTAAAATAAAAAAATAAAATAAATAGATTAATAAATTTCTTATAGATCTACATACTTATTGCATTCATTAAACTTGTACATTGAATGCGTAACAGGATGAAAAGATAAACTTAATAGGGAGATAAGTAGAGAGGATGAGCAATGGTCAAACCAGTTGTATATACCGTGTGAAGGGATGCTTCTAGTTTTGACTGGTCCAGGATCCACCTCAGGTGAACTCATATGTAAATCCGAGTATGTCGTCAATCTGGTCCGGAGGCTGGAACGTGTCGCTTCCGTCTATTCATCTAATGATGTTACGCGCCTGGTTCATCCCTTTCTGTAGCACCTGAACAAGTATAATACAGCACTTTATTAAATGACTTTACTTTAATTGACATTGTTCTACTATACTCTACTTTTGACTTCAAGTTAAAAAATCAATTAGAACTACATGTACATTTTATTTACACTTAAAATAAATTTTAAAGAAATTAAAAAGTTTAAAAACTTAATGTTTATTATTTTAATTAGTCTATTCGTAATATTAAACAAAAACTTTAAAAAAAAAGTTAAATATATAATAAAACGTTATAAATTTCGGCGCTATTTGTCCGAAAATTTATCCTTGACTAATTGGATTCGATTCCTTCTTAAAACGTTTTACCAAATCTTGTCATCGTTTTTTTTTCTTTTTTTAAGAGATCACTTTTAACCCATGAAAAACTTCGTTATATATTAGAAAAACATTTCTTCCTATTATAAGGAGACTGTACAAACAACGAAAACTCTAAAGCCTTCGAAAATAAAAGCTGCAGAACTAATTAAGCCGCGTACAAATGATCAAAAGTCAGCAACGTAAATCTCGAGATCCCCTCGCAGCTCGATAATTAAGAGGTAATTGGGGAGAGCAATAGAAGCTTTCGCGACTTAAGAAAAAAAAAAAAAAGAGAACTTGGGATCAGCGTTGCAGCGATGATTAAGCTAACCCCTCCTCATAGTCATCGTCGCCTCGGCAATAACACGTCGACGGCGGCTAACAGTCGATCGATCGTGTCGGTCGACTCTCTCCGCACGAAAGGCCGATTAATTAGTTCGTCAACGCGCGAGGGAATCTTTCGCTCGCACCTCTTTCTCCATTACTCTTTCTCTCTCTCTCTTTTTTATTTCTTTTTTTTTTTATTTAATAAGCGCACGCCCACGGCGAAGGTCAGCCAAACGTGAACGAGGGTCGCGCTGCGAGTCGACGAGTTGAAAGAGGCTGCTGCTGCGCCTGGCTGGGGTGGCCTCTGCGAAATGAGAGGAAATGAAAGAGAAAAAAAGAGCGAGAGAAAGAAAGCGTTCGCATTCCACTCGGGCGCATGCACGCGGGGCGGACGTCGGCGACGACGGCTCTCCAGCGTCCTCTCGTCGGCGGCTAGAGAGAGAAAGAGAGAGAGAGAGTCGCGTAACTCCCCCGCGTCGCGTCGACTTTTTCTCTTCCCACCGGCGCTCCTTTTTTTTTCTCTCTCTCTCTCTCTCCCTCGTTTTTTTTTTCGAGCGAGTCTCGCGCGCTCTTCTGCGCGCCAAGGGCTCAGGCCGGCTTAATTGGGTCCGCCATTTTCGGTGGCCGAAGCCTCCACCCCCCTCGTCGCTCTCTCTAATTCATCCGTCCCGCTCGCTTTCACACAGCGGCGCCGAATCTCCCCGGGCTTTGGGGCTCCGGGGCTCCTCGCCCGGCCCTTTTCCTCTGGCGAGCGGAGAGTCCGCCGCCGCCCGCCCACCCCCCCTTTTACGGCCGCGCGACGGAAGGGTTGCCGCGCCGTTTCTCTATGTGCGTGCGCTCGTACGTACGGGCGAGCCTTTTGTTTTCCTCCCCGTGGCCGCCTCGCCTCGCCATTTTGAATTTATGATACATAGGAGCAGGAGCGAGCGCGCCTCTCTCGGACAGCGCCGAAAAACTTTGCTCGTTAAGGGACGATATTGCGCCTGCCGTAGTCATCTTTCGCGCGCTAATAAAGGCGCCGGGGCTGCCGCGCTCCCTTCGGCCTCTCCCTTAGAATTTCCGAGATTTGGTCGTTCGCATTAACGCGAGTGCCGCCTGCCTCCCCCCCACCACGGTTTCCAGCCCCGTGGATGACTGATGGAGGTATGTGTTTTCTCGGCTTTGTCGACGAGCCCGAGCTGCCGGGATCCTTTTTTTATGGGGGTTTGAGGAATTTTCATGGGCGAGGATTAGACAGATTTGTTTATTTCTGCCGGGGAGTGAAGAAATTACCGTAGTTGGCTGGCGAAGGATCGGTGATCAAGTTTCGAAATTTGTACAATTTTAAATTTTTAACACAAATCTTTTGATCATATAAACTTTGGATTTAAAAAAAAAAAATAAAAAAGAATGTATGTGTCTTTTTGAGCTGTATGATGAGTAGCTTCAATTCTTCAGTAGATCAGGTAAGCGTTTAGTCAGCATATGACTGTTAGAGACGTGCGTTATTTTCTCGGCTTTGCAATTAGACCTTCGAAATTTTCATAGGGAAAGTTTAGTTAGTTTTTTTTTTATTTTTACTGGAAAACAACGTTTTTCAATGTTGCACGGAGAAAAATATTAAATTAAAAATTACTATAGTTTTACCTAAAGCGAGGAGAAACTGGAACTATCAAAAAAATTGCGATAATGAATAGCAAATTTTACTGTAAATATAGTAAAATTTAATATAACTATAGTAAAATTTAGTACAACTATAGTAAAATTTGCTAGTTATTATACTAATTTTTTTTATAGTTCAAGTTTGTCCGCGCTTTAGGTAAAACTATAGTAATTTTTAATGGGATATTTTTCTCCGTGTGCAAGTATACCTATATATATATATATCTGCGTATTATCATATTTCGAGTTTGTTATTAGTGTCTGTGTTATCAGTTGATTTTTCGGTCTTCTGTTTACAAGTATGTCTAACCTATTTGTAATGAAAACGGAAAAATCTATATTCTTTTATAAATGGTTATTCATTTTATTATAAATTGCTATAGATGC
The DNA here is from genome assembly GCA_035582955.1 of Sycophila texana. Taxonomy (NCBI): domain Eukaryota; kingdom Metazoa; phylum Arthropoda; class Insecta; order Hymenoptera; family Eurytomidae; genus Sycophila; species Sycophila texana. The sequence continues at coordinate 1,869,941 of JAWWEN010000002.1, forward strand.
TCTTTACATTTTGAAGACTCAATCGGGGTGACTATTCAGTTGTTCTTTAATGGAAGACATTAAATTACATTGATGATAATACTATAATTATGACGATAAAGATGCTGATGATAACGATGAATAATGTTTTGCACTATAATATCGATGATAGAATTTAAAAAAAAAAAAAAAAATTGTTAAGTGGCGACAATCTAAACAAAGAGAGGATAATATTTCATCTATATGTTATATCTGATGTGATCCTTTCGTCTGATCTGAATAAAACAATAAATTGATAGTTGAGTTTCAACTATTACTTGATCTTCGTGTTTGATTTCTGCCAATACAATTTTTACTGTATAACTACTAAAAGTTGATAAAGTGCATTAATTATTATTCGTTGCTGCTATTATCTATACTGAAGAAAAGCTCATGGGATTAAAATAACCATGGTTAGTTTCATTATTCCTTGCGAGAAAACATAGTTTCGGTGATCCGGAGGTATGACATTCTTTAGAAAATCTGGCGAACGACCAGTTATCTCATTGTCCCTAATTAAGTCACCAGAATAAGTTACGAAAATCATTTATTCCCAGACGAAATTGTTCTGATGAGAATAACGTGTAGTCATCCGCGGAACCATCGTCATTGCGAGCGAGAGACAAATTTAAAGTGAAAAAAAAACCTATTCTTGCCGCGAGGTATCAGGAGGAAGGCGCTAGAAGACGTCGGGCAAAAGGAGAGAAGTCGAATGTGTTAACACGACGCGTGACTGACGCGTTCTTTTCTTGCGCGATTTAACCGCGACTCTGATCTTTTTCAGAAGCTCCGCGCGTCGCCGACTTCTTTCGCGTCAAAACCACTGACAATGATGCGCCTATTATATCCGCGATACCTCGCGTTGTAATTCCATTGTTGGACAATACGTGAAAATATTTGCCTTTTTAAATGAGCTACTTCTAAAAGTGTATATTTTTTAAATAAAGTGATCGAGTGAAAGCTCTGTGCTTTCTAAAATTGAAATAGTGAAATTTTCAATAGTTTTGTCAGGCCTATTTTCACTGTTGAAGTATATTAATGTTAGTTAACCGCTTGATCAGCAAAGAATTCATTGTAAAATAATGTTTGGAACAGTGAATGTAATTTCTTGCTTAAAACTGTTGTTAAACTTAAAACAATATGATGTGCAATAAATAAAGTTAATGCACTAAAATTGAAATGAATTTGTGGCTTGGAACCTTAAAAATTTTGCAGAAATATTTTTATCTGAAATTTTTTATATGGAATTTTTTATCTGAATCTCAGACGAATAGACAAGTTTCGTTATTTCTGCAACAAAATCATTGTATTCTTTATCTAAATTTTGATTGATCATCCAAGCATCGTTAATTTTACAAGAAATTCGATATATTTTTTACCTGAATCTTGGATAGTTAGTTAAGCTCCATTATTTTTGTAGGTAAAGCTCAGTAAAATTGCAAAACGATAAATACTTATCTATTACTATCGATTTTCACCATTTTTTATGAGAAAATTTTTCTGTTAATAAAATAAATAATTAAAGTCACTGATAAAACAATGAATTTTCACCTTTTCAAATTTTTACCGAAATTTTTACCTGAATCTTGTACGGTTGGTGAAGCTTTGTAAATTTTACAAAAAAAGCTCTGTAATTTTTACGTGAAAATCCTCGTATTTTTACAGGATTTTTCTTGTAAAATTTACAAAACTTGGTCAACCGTCCAAGATTCAGGTAAAAATCACCGTAATATTTTCGAAAAAAATTCTCTCAGAATAGAAAAAGTTTAAAGTGCTTCATTTTCCTCCTACAACCGTAAATTCTTGATGCTACCAATGAACGCATTGAAACAGCTTTTTTCCAACTAAAAATTTCCCCGTAATATTAAAAAAAAACTCCTAATCACCGAAAGCGTCGATAAGGTACACACACGTGCATATACAACGACGCCAGATGAGCGCTGATCGACAGCCGAATAATCAAAATGAGTGGCATGCAGGCGGAGAGCGGCGTCTCGTACCGGGGACCAATTACCCGCCGTTTCCCGCGAATTTCCTCGGGCCCCTGTCGCGTCGGTCCCCGGCAGCCACCAAATCCGATTCGGACGTAATCGCGAAATAAGAAAAACGCCCACGGCTCCGCCCACGCCGATAACTCGATATCTCGGCGCGGCTCTATATAGTTTTAGTACAAATTCAATGTCCGGGCCGGGCTGCGGGGGCTGAAATCGTCGAGGAAAGGGGAGAGGGGGCGAGAACGAAGCGACGAGGCGCCGGAGACGTCGAGCGAAAACAATTGCGGGGGTGGGCCCCGCGCGCTCGCGCAATATCCTGACTGGTATAATTCGATTGCGAAACTAGCTGCTGCAGCCTCGCAGGTGTACGTGCCCCCGCGCGTTACACCTGCGGGCCAATGGGGGGGGGGGGGGGTGGGGGGTGGCTTTCGCCTCCCAGAGAGACGAGAGAGTCCTCCGCGCGGCTCGTCTTCGGGAAATTCGAGCACGTGTGTGCTCAGGGGGAGGGGGAGGCTGCGCCGAATTATCGGACTCGATGGAAGAACGTTCAATTTGGCAAATTAATCCGGCCGCCCCGAGTTTTCGATGCAAAGCGACGCCGCCGCGCGTCTGCGGTTCCGCGCAAGTTTCGCGCCGCGAGAACTCCGCTGCGGGCTAGTGTACACCTCGGCGAGCGCCGCGACATCTTTAATTAGTCCGCGCGCTTCTAACCTTGCGACTTTGCGACGGGGAGCCGAGGACGCGACTGGGAGGGGTACTTTTATCCCATGCAAATTGCGACTCTCCCCCTTGGAGTATACGCCGCTAAAAGTGATACACGCCGCGGCTGAGAGTACAGGCTCTCTCATCATCTACATTGCGCGTGTAGGGAGCGCGATGGTGGAACCGTCTCACCTTCCATTCCATCTTCCTCGCGCTCCACCTTGCTCCGGGCTCATTTTAACTCTAGATTTGATAACGGAAATCGATCCTTTCGAATTTGCGGCTTTCCCCGTACGCTTCTCCCCCCCCCCCTTTTCGACGCTTTCCTTCTCTGCCTCCTTCATTTCATTTCGAAACTTGCAAAATTACTTTTTTACCGATAAACTTGTTCGATATGTATGTTTTATTCCTCGAGGTGGGTTTTAACGGGAGGGCCCTTTTCGTTCATTGTATTAAAATTTAAGCAGTGATGGTCGCGGTCTCTAAGTATTGGTTTCCGATTTTTTGGGTAATTAAAATATGTAAACTTACGATCTTTCATTGTTAAATGGTTTAAATGATGAAAAATAGCGGTATAATAAAACACCTGGCGGAGAAACGTATTAAAGAAGACAAATATTAAAATATTAGTTTTTGTTATATTTCTGAAATTTACATTATAATTGAAATGCGAGTATCTTAGCTAATAAGATTTTTACTTGTATATATACTGTGCAAACGCCATTTATTTATCTTTATATAGGATTTACTTTAAACACGGCAGATTTTAATAAATATATATCAAACAGTTAAATTGTTAACGTAAACATTTTTTGTAAAAAGACCGCACCATTCCATTTTCCTTTACTTCCTCCTATTATTAAATTATTTATTATTCGTTCTTCATTTAAATATCAGAATAATAGTAATTGTAATTATCAAATTAAATTTCATAAAAAGAAGCAGTATTAATTTTTACTCCACAATTAACGACGCAGATTGAAAGTTTATTGGAATTATTTTCCTAATCGCGTTGTTCATATTGAGACCACAGGTAAATTTAAATTCGCAATAAAATCTGTTAGTATACTAATTTCCAATAAGATTAATATAGTTTGTAACTAAACTTTGCATTGCTCTTACGTTTGTACTTTTGTATTTTCTTTTGCATTTACTTTTGTGAAAACAGCCTACAAAACGTAAATAAATAATTGTTTTAAACATCAAAAGATCCCCCAAACATAGTAAAAAAACATACACGTGGATCATTATTTATAAAGTTCGAAATGGACTCCGAAAACTCGAGCTTCATCATCAATCGCTGCTCCTTACAGCGAGTGGCCCATTGTGGAACTTAAAATATTTATCCACCCCCGAGAGCGAAAAATGCGTATCTCCACACTTTTTTTTTCTTTAAAATCGCTACTTCACTATCCGCGGCGATGGCGAGGGGGGAGAATTACCGGTGGAATCGAAGAGGGACAGGGGCTGCCTAATGAAACATGAATAATGCGGTGCGCACGGGGCACGCGTGATCGATCACGGCACCCTGTTTTTAAAGCGGGCGGGTACGCTCCTGAGCCGTGGGTCCCAGAATGCATTTTGGACAACCCTTCGGACCTTCCCCTTTTGAGCGTGACCGCGCCAATCAACGGACGAGCTACCCTACCGACCCAAGCTGCCCTGCGACTTTATCCGGCGAATTCTATAAGTTGCAACCCCTCGAGGGAGCTCGACCGTTCCGTCGATAAGGCCGGGTCTCTACTAGTTTCCCTAAGCCCTTTTACACTTTCGATGGGCTCTTTTCATTTTGCTTGTCTAAACTTTAATCTTTGTCTTGATTTTTATTTATTTTTTTATTACTTTGTACAATATTTCAGTTTCCGTATTAAAGTATGATTGCATTAAATAATATAAGATTTTTATTGCATTAAATAATGTAAGATTTTTATTGCATTACCTAATGTAATATTTTTTGATATAGAATTATATTTAATTATTAATATTTTAAAACGAATTATTTGTTTAAAAAAATATTTTTTATTTAGTTCTTAGTCCGATTATGCTGGTCAAATAGAAGTTAACTTATACAAAAAATAATAATAAACCATTATCTGTAATAGAATTTAAATTATTGTAATCATTTCTAACACTGATTATTATTAGATCATCTTTTCGACTGTAAATTCTTTTAGAATGATTTTACATTATTTCAATGTAAACACTATAATTATGATATTGTCGTACACTCGAATGGCTTCATTGAGGATCAAGGTATAATAAGAACAATGCAGAGAATATCGTACAGATTGATACAGTGAATTCAAACTTATTTTAGTGTTAAATTAAACTACGTTCATAAATTCAATTTTTTTTTAATTTTCGTGTAAAAAATCTATTTTCATTACCAATCACATGATCCCTCGTTAAAAACATGTATTTCTCATTACTTTTTTTTTCAAAAACTAAACGATCAGTCCAGTCAGCTTATAGACACAAACTTATTCGAGGACTTATTATTCAATAAACTATAATTCTATCTTAATTTACCTTAATATGTATCTGTAATCAACTAAATTTAAAAAATCCGTTAAAATATTCAGTGCCTGAAGATTATTCAGTATTTTAACTTCAAATCATGATAAAACATTTTGAGTTATTTCTAAAGCCATTGCTTTAGTCATTACTAGAGAACTGACATCTTTAAAAAAAAAAATTATATTATAACTTTTATAACAATGACAGTAATAACATTATAACTTTTTAGGGAGTCATCGTCTACCATCCATGACGCTGTATTATGTTGGTAGTCCTAAATATTTGTATCTGACTATTAATACTTTTACAAAAAAGTTATTCACTCATTAAACAACAATTCGTCTCCATAAGAGCAACAATGCACAAGACTCATCATCGATAAAAGTATTATAAAAAATTACTCCCAGACCACAAGAGAAAACAGTGTAATAATAAAAGTATTTTCGCGATAGAAAAGAAGGTAAAAGAAATATCCGCAGAAATGATTCGGCGCATGGAATAAGATTAGAAAAGATACCAGAGGCGCAAGAGTGAATTTTTTCCTCCGCGGCAATACCCGCGCTCCCATCTCCCTTTTCACTTTCACCTCCTTTGCTCTACTCCCCGTCTATCTCTCTGTATCCGCTAGTGAATGGTCTGACGTATCGCCGGGCTGTCTGTGCCCGACACCTCGGATTTTTCCATTAAATTTTCCCGACGCGCGAATCTATCACCGCGCGCGCACCTCCGCTAAAATCCAGCGCTGAGTGATTCGCCCCCACCCTCACCCCCTCAGAATTCCTCCGATGCTGACCTCCTTGTTCCTCCCGAGCTTGAAAAAAAAAAAAGAAAAAGAAAAATAGAGGAAATGGATCGCGTTCTTTTCCGTCGATCCCTTTACCCTTTTTTTCCCCGTTTTTTTTTCAGTCGCACAGCCACAAAGTAAGTGTATAGGTAGCGAGGCCCGCGAAGTGGGAGGAGCGCGACTTTGCGCAAATAGCGGAATTCGCGCGGGCGGCTCCGTTCAAACAAGCGTCCGTTCAAATACAGATGGAGTCCTCGTGCCGCGGCGCCCGAGTGTTTGCCCGGATAATAAGATCGACTAATTTACCGACAAAGCGTTAAGGGCTCGCCCGGCGCAGTTGTCCCGCTCTATCTCTCCTTGCTCAATAATACACGTTCCATTTCGATCCGCGAGCTCGACCGGCTTTTGTTGCCTCGCTCCGAGCTATTCCTTATACGGTGTGCCCGAACTTTGCGATGACCTTTTTCCATCTTTTAATGTGATTGTCGGTGTTGCTGTAAGTCGTTAAATGTTTTTTTTTTTTCGTCATTTTACATTTTATCGTTGCCGAGTGGATTTTTTTTTTTCAATTTTTCGAACGGACGTTATATTTTAAGCTGCTGTGCTTGGATAAAATTTGTAATGATCGCTTTGTATATACTTTTGAAGGTATTCTGTCGCGTAGAAAGACTGAATAGTCGGCTGATAGATATCGAAGAAATCCATATGTTAATAAATTGACTCGAAGTATTTTTACTAGGAGAGTGGTTCACCGCGGGATCATGGATTTTCTCGAAACTTTAAGTAACACTTTGACAGTTTTAAAGTTCAATGCTCAATATTTTCTGACACGGTGAAAATACTTTACTAAAAATTGTGATAAGTCTATTTTAATATGATCATAACTAGATTATCGGAAAAATTGTAATAGCTTTTTGTGAAATTTACTTGAAAGCAGTTTTATTTTTAGTTTCTTTAAAGGTACTTTTCAATTATTTTGAGTATATTTCTTTTATTTCTTTTTTCGTAGTCATCTCAGCTTCTACAGGATCTACTCGGTTTGTAAAAAATTTAATAAAAACAGCTGTTAAGTTCAAATGCTTAGGACAAGAAATTACAGGCGTAACTGCTAGTTGAATAAATTACTGGCGTAACTCATACACTGAGAGAGAAATTTGCTAATTTTAAATAAATATTTACTTCAATAGTACTTGTTAAATATTTCTTTGAATCAAGTAATTATTTTTTTGAAACTATTAAATTTATTTAGAAACAAATAAATTCATTTAGTATTAAAGAAATATTTAGTTGATTCAAAGAAATATTTAACAAGTAATATTGAAGTAAATATTTACTTAAAATTTTTTTTCAGTGTAGTTACATAAATTTCTAAATAATTTTTTCGGATTCACTGGCGAAACTGCTGCAATCAAAAAATTGTTTCGAATATAGTTTCGCCATCGTAATTGAAAAAAAAAACTTTTAGCAAGCAAATATTTATCTTTGAAAGGGAAGTTATTATCGAATGAAGAGCGGAAAAAAAAATTCTCAAAAAACTTAAATAAATAATTATTACCACCCCAAACGCTGCACAACCAAATTACTTTACGCATGGCATATCTACTGCCACGAGGCCAGCAGCGTGTAATTACTCATTTGCCGAGGTGCAAATTTAGCTAAGAGCGCCGCAGCGATAGTGAAAAAAGCGTTCGAAACAAAGGCATTCCAGGCTCCCAGCAAATCGGCATAAAGCCCATCCACGACAAAAAAAAAAAAAAAATGCGACACCATAAGAAAGAAAGAGAGAAAGACAAAAAAGCACAGAGAATAGGAGAGAACTCGCCCGGCAAGAAATTCCGCGGGCAAGCGAAATATGCCAGATTTCCATTTTACGGCGAGAGACGAGGACCGCGCGTATTTATCATCGCTCTTGCCACCCTCGCAGCATCCGCGTACATCCGAAAAAAAAAAACGTCGAGCAGCAGTGGTGTGCTGCGGCGACGGAGACGCGCAAGAAAGAGAAACGCGCGGCGAGAAGATTCATTTTTCAGGGCGCGCGCGCGCGCGAGAAGTCCAGGCTCGAAAATGCAAATGCATGGGGCATCTGGCAACAATGGCCGCGGGAGAGCGCGCGTGGTCTCGCCCCTGTTTTAAGGCTCGGGGGGGTGGTGGTGGCGGCGGCTGTCGGCGGTCGAAAGCTCCGGGCTCGCGGGCTGGGGTGGGCTCGCGCCGGCCATGCAAAGCAGCTATCCCCCAAAACAGCTCGCGCCGAGGGGAAGCGCGGGGGGAGGAGCGGGGCGGTTGAGGGGGAGGGGGGTCGAGCGGTCGACCCGAGAGCCCTGATAAGGGTGGACAGGCCACGATCGATTAGAGTGGCTCGAGTCCCTTGGAGCTCTCGTTCTCGCCCCTTCTCTCTCTCTCTCTCTCTCTCTCTCTCTCTCTCTCTCACTCTCTCTCTCTACTTTGTCTCCTCTTTCTCCGAGACCTAAGCCTCGGCCGGCGGCTCCTCGCCTTAATTCTCTTTCGCCCTTGCTTCTTGGCTCTCTCGCTCCATCCCTCGACACGCGCCGACCTCTCTCTCTCTCTCTTTCTTTCTCTACCTCAGAGATTTACTCGTGTACGAATGCGCGCGCGAGTTTCGTTATACTCCCGCGCCCGGACTCATGGAAATTTATCGCGCGAATTTGTTTTCCACTCGTTGTGTATACACCTCTTAAACCCTTTGTCTCGATCCCCGCGCGCTCCGTTTTATTCCTCCCCCGACTTTCTTGCGTTTTTGACGTGCTTTTAATAATCCTGCACGACACTCTTTTTTTATGTTTCTCTCTCACTGAAAATCTTCGACACTGTAAACATTTTCGAGTGTATCCGAGGTTATACAGTTTATCGCCGAAAGTGTCGTGTTATATTTTACTTCTAGCCGATATTTTGTATTGTTGTCATGAGTACTCAGCTATTTTAGGTCAGATATTCAATTTACACACAATTGAATCTGAACACGCGAAAAAAAATTTCATATTCAAAATTGTTAATGCGTTAGTTGATAATTTAACTTTTTTTATCATGAGAAACTATAGGTTTAAAAATTGCACCATCAACAGTTTATAACTAAGAATACGTTTAGTCATAGTAAAACGTTGGAATTTTTTCTACCTCTTGTCGGTTAAAGGAAATGTAGAATATATAGCAAATACTCTTCCAACCATACATAGAATTTTTCGACATATTTTTCGATTTCTATATATATACTTCATTGTAAAATCTTTTTACTTCGTTTAAGAAATAAATAAATAAAAAATATAATATATACATGCTTTATTTTTATATTTGATTGCGGTTCAAGCATAAAAAAAAGTAATATAAGCAGTCAAGTTTTTTGACAGTAACACAATTTAGCTTGAACTCAAATTAATAATCAATAATCATAAACCGTGATTCGACATGGCGAGGCGGCATAATAAAGACGACTTTGAAAAATGAAAACGCGACAGAATTAGAAAGTGATCGATTCGACGCGAAATGTGGGAGGAGAGACGCTGGTCGCTAATTTTTTGTGAAGACGCGGCAGCGCCAGACGATTAAGCCATCCCAAGGTGCCGTAAATTATCGGCTAAAACTTGGGTAACGATATCCACTTAAATGAAGTTTCAGCCGCAGCGCGAGTCCTTCCTCTCTCTCTCTCTCTCTCTCTCTTAACCCTCCCCCCTTCTCTCTCTTTCTCTCTTGTTCTCTCTCTCTCTTGGCACTTCTCTCCTCGCCTTTCTGGTGTGGCCAGCACCACGACAAAGGCACTTGGATACACCGCTGGCCGAAACTCTCTCTTGGCGTGGCTCCTTGCAGAGTCGGAGAGGAAAGGATACACTTTCCGTCGCTGTGGCCGAGAGTCATATTCGAGTATATCGCGCCTCATGGACCAACTTCCACAACTTCGGCCAAGGAAGCTTCGCGAGGAAAGCCCGGCTGGTTCCGTTCGGCTACCCTTCACCTCGGCTCGACCCGCCTTACCCGATTAATTGGCATATCAACGTATTTATTTATCTTGTGTCTTTGTTCACTTAGAACAGATTTTAAATTTGTTCGTTATCTACCGTTTGTTCGACTATTTTATTTTTGGTTTATTTCAATGTGACGAATTGTGAGCAACATCTGTTCGTGTGCTAATCCATTCAACAATTTCATAAAATGACTGGAGTACAAAAACAGAAGAAATATTTTTTGAGGATAAACAACTATTGCACTACATTTTGACTAACCTGATTCCGTGAATTTCTTTTTACCAAATTTTATAAGTTTTAATGCGATTCTTTACCCCTGCAGTCCTGTAGTCAAATGATTACTAAAAAAGACCGTTTTTATTATAATGTAATAAAGTTTAGACAGAAATATTGCTGATTTGAATGAAGGCAAAGCCACTTTTTATTATAAAAGTGAAACGAATTTTCAATATCATAATTTTTATATTTTTTATGCTCCTTTATGTAATTCATATCAGCAACCTTTTTCTGTAATAGTAGATTATACACCTAGGGAGGAAAAGTAAAGAATGTCTCAAATCGCATGTAAATTGGCACCCGAGCCGCAGGCGAGGGTGACAAACATGCGATTTAAGGGATTCTTTATTTACTCCCTTGGCGTATATACTATTTTTCTGTACGAGGGGCGTGAAATGCGTACCTGTGTTTTCGCCCGGAGGGCGCACAGTACGCACTTTACGCGCCGTGTGGAGAAAAACTGTTTTTTAGTAAAAATTGAACTACATACAGACCCATAAGAACCTCAAAACTGGTATACTTTATATTAAACATATTTACTCATCAAAAAATTTTGACAATCGATAGATCATGTTCACGAGTTTTTTCATATTGAAGGACACCTGAGTAATCTGAAAAACCTTATCAGCTATAAGTATATGTCATCCAAAAAATTTGTCTCTACATTTGTACTCCAATTTTTTTATGCATATTTATGGATACGCATGAGTTATACTTTTGCAGCAATTTAAATGTATCGAACTCACATAAATAGACTATTTTTTTGTATTTTATAGTATAACGGATTAAGCAATAACATGTAAAGTACACATTGTAGCAATAATCGAAATTAAAAGTGCTTTTCAAGACTATGACCTTAATCCCGCGGATTGAAATGCAAGGAGCGAAGACCAGCAAACGTCTATAAGAATAAAGAAGCAAAAGAGCAAGAAAACAGAGGGAGGAAGCCAGAAAGAGAGAGCAGAATCGATACATCGAAAAATCAAACGACGTCATCCGTTACATTCGTTTCCCGAATCATCGAAGCGGATCGTCCGCTTGCGATTTCTCGGCGCACACGCGCGACGACCGAATGAAAGCTGCGTTCCCCCCAATAGCCAAGCCCGCCTTGATTCGCCATCCAATTTTTCGCCTTCCACACTCTGCCCCGCTCCTCTCCTCGGGAATCACCGGCCTCCCGCTCGTTTTTTATATACCATTCCTGCTACTCCGCCGAGCATTAAACTGCACAACGGGCGCCACGCGCCGTATATTCCTTATATACAGAAAACAAGAAACTGCGACCAGCACTCGAGGGCCGAGAGGGAGAGGAAAACCGATGCCTCCTGGAATTTTCATATCGACACGCAGAATGACAGTCTTGTCATATTAAATTCCTGCCAGCCGCTCGCTGCCGCCTCTTTACGACTCCCAGATTTTTCCCGCTTATTTTAAGAGGAGGAAGCCCTTTGCGCGAATCCCTCGGCTTCTTCTCCTTTTAACCGTTGTTCAAACCTCTTCTAATTCGCAATTTTGCGAGAAAAATGCAGTGATATTGGCTACCGATGTATATACTTCGCTTTTGCGTCGATATCAAATAGGAGCCATTTTTATCTCTCATCGGCTGGTATTATCAAATATTTCTTAGTAAAAAGAATGCGATATTGTACGTAACAATTTTATGCGCGTTTTTTGAAAAATACGGTCTAAGAAGAGCCCAAGTAAGTATTCTTCTTAAAGAAATGATGAGCTTAAAAATGAAGTCAGCTGTTCTTAATTTGATTGGTTTTGGTGTGGCCATGTATTCGGTCGTCTGACTTTGTCTAACGTACGATCAATTGATACATAATACTTTAACGATTAGAAATATACAAGAAAAAGAGAACAATTTTCTTCTGAAGTAATTATACAGTCACTTCTAAATACTTTGTACTTTTAATTAATTCTGTATTTCATTAATATATGTGATTTTAATCTTGAATATACATCAGTAATCAAAAATTATACTATAGACGACTTCTATAAGGTAAAGAAAAAAAAATTTATAATGATTTTTCAGATTAAGAGTGACCCTTTTTGTTGAAAGCTGAAATGAATAATTTTTGTATACGTTTTTCACCTCCAATTTTTGGTGAATCAGTTCAAAACCAATTGCTGAATGTCCTTTGAACATTAATTTATCCGAGATGACTGCATCTTTTTTAAATGTGATAAAAAAACTTAAGAAAATTTCTGATGGTTGGTCGAATACTTCTACTAGCTACACACTTCGTATTGATTATGCTTAAAATAAGTAGATGAATATAGTCATCCGAAATTGTCTTAATTTTTTTTATTGCATTCATAAATTTTAGAGTACATATTGCAAACTCATCCCGAGTATACCTATAT
>JAWWEN010000002.1:1884611-1895112 GCA_035582955.1 Sycophila texana
ATTTTCATATAAGAAATCAGCCCTCAAAGTTTCAACAAATTCCGTGATCCGGAGGTCAGGTACTCTCCTGGTAAGTCTTCGTTATAACTCTTGGAAGTAATAAGTGAATAATATTCTCTTGTTCGAAGTAAATAACTCATTTATTCATATTAGAGAGCGACTTTTCTTTATTATTCTGTTTAAAATAATTTCACCAAATATGATAAGTAGCTGTTTACACCCTTCGTCACATTTTAAACACAAAATAAAATTTGAATGAAATAGATAAGAAAAACTTTAAATTGGTTAAAAATACACTTAATCTTTAATCCAAAAAAGAAAAATGTCCTGCGACTGTACACCGTAGCCAAAACAATCTGACAGAAAAGTAAAGCAGGGGAGCATCCACATTGCGAAGAGCAAACACATTACTTGAAAAAAAAGTCGACCTGGAATTCCGCAAGGATCATGGGTGTGTTTGTTTGGACAACGGTTTTTTTTTTATTCCGCCGTCCGTGGGAAACGGCAGCGACGTGATAGCTCGCAATCTCATATATATATGGGTATCGATCAAAAATATATTAGTGACAGTGCGGAGTGTTTTGGAGAAAGGGGTGGAGTGTGCGATGGGCATTTTCTCCCGCTTCCCTTTTCTCGGGACGAGCGCGCTCGTAAAAAGGCCGAAGAGTAGGTACAAAGGATACGCGCGATTTCGTACCTGTGTGAAGGATTTTTTTTCTTTATTTCTAATCGGAGGTACCTGCGAAAATGGGGCGAAGGAAAAAAATCGTCCAAATTAATGATTTAGTGGTGTCAGTTTCGACGCGTTTCTGGGGTGATGCTATAATCTCTCCCCCTCCCAATGTGCTGTACTCACGGGATCGAGGTGCCCCTGGCCAGGTCCCCTCCGTCTTCCCAGCCCTAATCGTGGAAAATACAAAATTAATACACTTACATTGTGCTCTCATGTAAAAATGTACGGCTGAAAAATTTCGAGAGATTTAACATTTTTTAAATTTTAAACATTTTTATATACAACCTTTATGAAAGTAAACTTGAGAAAATCTTTTTTTTATGTGCTACTAATGGAGTAAACTACTAATAGGTTACTGATAAATTACTGGCAAGTTACATAATTGCAATAGTGTAACGACTATAAGTGACTAATAATTACTGTCGGTAATTACATCGAAAACTGTAAAAAGTGGCCTTTTTACCGTATATTATGTATAATAATATTTGTTAAACGGTTTTTTCAAATTTTTAATACTACCTAAATAAAAAAATAGTAGAAACTAGAACTCTATGAATTTTAAACGGAAAATACGATATTTGTAATATAGCAATATTTATTAGGAATTTAATTTCGTGCAAATGGACATGAAAATGTCTGTGTTTCACCTTGATTTAAAAACTCCATACGAGAACAGGAAACACAGAGTCAACCTTCTTTCAGAAAAGTAATATATAGTAATAAAGAAAAATTAGTAAATTTTAGAAAAGATTCGAGTATACAATAAATTGTATTTATAATATAGTACAGTAAAATTTATATTAAATTAGAAATTTTACTGTAGTGTACTGCAGTATAAAAATGATATATTATAGATCTGTATTTAAATTACTGTATTGTTTCATAAAGTTTACTATTTCTGTCAGAGTACTGGAATCAACTATTAAATCCAACGTCAGTTTTAGTACTTGCTTTAGCACTTCTTACTTCAGCAGTTCTGTTTGTAGTTTTTTTCCTGTAGAGTATTTTTTAAAGAGAATAATTAATTGCCATTTTGCGCAATGTATGCAAAAAGTACGATATTCAACAAATTTATTTATTTATTTAGTTATTTAAACCATTGAATGAGTTTAGTAGTCCCTAAAATACAAAATAAAATAAATTTTAAGGGAATATTCCAGAAAAAAGAACAGAGAAAGACTAAAAGGACAATCCCAGGATAAAGAGAGGCATAATTGACAGAGCAACGTTTACTGCCACGTGGGATTAATATCACGGAGCGAGTCGCGCGCACGAAGACCAAGCGGCAGCTCGAACTTTCGAATTTCGCCCTGTGCTTGGGATATATCGACTGACGTCGGCCTGCGCCTTCCTCCTTTTTGCGGACCAACCAACGCGCGGGTCGGACCGCCACCTCGAGAATAGCCTTCCCACCCCCCCGAAAGTATCTTTACGGGATTATACGCGCGGAGTTTACGGGGCGCGCTGTCCCTGCTGCCGCTCCCGGGAGACGTTCGTTCAAAAATTGAAGGTAGAGCGTTGACGTCCGCGAATAAGGAGCCGCTGAAAAACCAAGTGACCACCCCCTCGTCGAGCCCGCCGCTCCCGCGGCCTCCCCTGGGGAAACGAGCGGCCCGAATTTAAATTCAAATTTGAGGGCGAACTCGCCCTTCTTTTTCCTTTCTCTCTCTCTCTTTTTTTTCACCGAGAGAGTTTCCATGTTTTCCTTCTTGTCGGGGCTTTCGACGTCGGCCCGAACCTTTTGATCGTGCGATAAAAATGCCGAGATTGTTTTAGATACGTTTTACATTGTAATAAGCGTGGGGATATGGAGGATTTATCTCGAGAGTAATTCCTTCTGTATGTTCCTTTGAAGACTGGAGGAGTTCGCCTCTTCCCTTTATAATACAAAACAAATTTAAACTCACGCAATGGCCTCGTATTACATCTTCTAAAAAATACAGTAAATATATCATTAACAATTTTTTTTTTTTTTTTTTTTTTTTTACCTGAAATATCAATATAAATATGATTATTTGAAACCTACATTTTCCTAAAAAGTATGAAATTTGAAAAGTTTGAACAAAAAAATTAGTTCTATTAGTATTCGAAAAAATTGTTTGAAAACTTCAATAGGTTCCGTACATGTAAGGACCTCAAATTTTATGAAATATACTCTTTACGACAATATCTCTAAATCTGAAAATGTGAAATTCACTTCAAAAATGCGAATAGTAACATTTTTTATGTCAAATGTCATCCACTGATTCAGTATGTGGGCGAATTATCACATACAAAATGTCACTATTCATATTTTTTAAGTGAATATTCACATTTTCACATTTACAGGATATATAAGGTTTTGTACAATCATAACTCGAATCAAAAATCCATATGTCGTGGGCATTGTCCTCAACATAGGTTTCACTTTAAGAAGCACAGACGAAACCCGAAGAAAAAAAACATTTTGCATACCTAATGAAGCGTCTCGAAGTGGATCAATATACATTGAAATCGCCGTTTCGCGCGTAACAACTCGAGTTGTAGTTCAACATGGCTAGTAAATGCGCGGATGAATAGCAAACGCGTGTATACAGTGGGAGGTGGGATGTTTTGCTGCGTGAAACTTATTTTTTCGTTACCCTCTCAGCCGGCGAGAGAAAAATTTTCCCCGCGGTATGGGAAGGAGGAGAAAAAAACGTGTCCTCTCCAGACGCTCCGGAAACGGCCAAATGGCCAAATATTCCTCGCCCTCGAGTGGTTACTCGGCAACTTTTTCGCGCCGAGACGCCGCGAGGAGGACGCGCGCGCTGCTGATACCTACGCGCACGGCGCGTAAGTATAGGGAGAGGTGCACGCGAGAGAGCGCGAGATCCATTAGCGTGTTTGCGACGGGGGTTGGACCGCGCGGGATGAACTAAGTGATGCTTTGTGTCACGTTGAGCCAATCGCGCGGCTCGCCTTTCTCGAAAAGAAAAACAGACGTTTTCAGCCGTCGGGTCCTCTCCGCGCGCTTACGAATGGCGGATGTGGTGCTTACACGTGTACTCTGGGAAACTTTATCAATGCGATCGTACAGGGTGGGTGCGAGTGCATAAGGAAGAAAAATATAGCATTAGCGAATAACGCTCGCGAGCCTAGGATGATGCGGCAAGCATCGAACATTTTTGCGATTAAATCATAACAGTGCGATGCCCGTTTCTGTAAATGAAAAATATTTTTTTAGACGAATATAGATGTACTTTTTAGTATTTATTTATTTTCTAATGAAACTAGTATGTATACACAGTGCTATCGAGTTTTTTAATGGATCGAACTTGCAAAAATATGTGCGCCTTACTTATTAGGAGAGTGTTTCCACCTTTGAAGTGCGTTTCAAATATGCACTATTTTCATTTTTATTTTTATTTTTATTTGGCAAAAAATACATTTTGGTCGGCAAACAAGAAAAAGATTTTTTACCTCCCTTGGTGCGTAATATGATGCTATAGTGGACAACAAAATTTTCACATTTTTTTATATTTTCGCGAAAGTGAATACGTACATGGGTTACAAAGAGAAAGTTTTTCCCCCTTAATCTGTTATTTACTATTTCACCCTTTATTTCTTTTTTTACACCGTTATTCAAAATTTCGGAAAAATGCGCATTCCAAAGTTTAATGCTCTCCTACAGGATATAAATTTACTGGCACTTACACCTTTCATTTACAAAAAAAAAATAAATAAATAAAAAATAAAAACAAACAAAATTATTACATTGCGCTTCAAGAAAAAAAGATTTTACAACCTTCCTTTTTTACGCCTGCATGACTCTCTTAGTTACATAAAAATTTATTTGGACTTTTTTCTATTCAAAATCAAAAATAAGAAATGAAATTAAAAAAGAAACTAAGTGTTACTGTTTATTAGATGAGCACAAAATTAGCAAAAATAGGGAGAGGGAAGTGCTAGCGCGTGGGCAAGAACTGTCAAAACTAGTTTCCTCGGACACCACTGCAGTGCACAAGGCTTCTCAAGAATATGTTTCTTTCTCTCTCCTTTCCGGAGGGTTGTAGCAGAGCGACTTTGAAATCGAAAAGAACCGGACGGGACACACGCCCGAGAAGACTTTATTAACATATGTAAGGGGCGACACGGCACGCGCTTTTCAGACAACTTGTACGCCTTTCTGGTCGACATTCATGAGATTTTCATTATTTCCAATTACCCGCGTTTCCTGTAACTTGCTCTTCTCGTAACTTTCTTTATCTCGTCGAACAATATAAGCAACAATAAAAAATCAGAGCAACATACAATTTTCTGAACAATCGTCAACAGAGCTTTAATAAAGTATAAAAAAAGAACTGACCAGAAGAATATCATTTGAATCATTTGGTTCAAATTTTGAACTTGATTTTCTTATACTTATTGTTATAAAAAAAGCCAAAGATTAGACTCTTCAAATTTTCTAGCAGATTTCTAAAGTTATTTTTCTCTATAAAATATCGCAGTATTAAAAACAAAAGTACGTGAAAAAGTATAATCTATATTGGTAAAAAGTCATGTATAATGTATTTTTCAATTATTTACAATTACAATATTATTTACAATTCCTTCATATTTTGTCATATCACCCAAAGATTCGAAAAAATCGAAATATCAGATCCAAAGATCAGACACTCTCCTAGTACTATAAGTTCACTACGTTTAAAATTGCAAAAGTAAAAAAACTATAAGTGATTACAACGAAACATGAATTTTTTACAAATTTCAGTTGTTTCTTATTAACTTAACTTAAAATATCAACGAAGAACAAAGTATATGCATGTACATAAAGCTAATTCACGAAAGAAACGAAATAAAAAAGAGTTCAAAAAAAGAAGCAAGAAAATAAAAAGAAAGAAATCGCCGATCCCCAAATTGAATCCCGCCTCGCGGTGTACTAATATCCCTCACCTCATCGCTCGCTTCGCCGCGAGCTTTCTCGCATCGGCCCGAGGCGAATAACGCGGAGGCGAAAGATCCTTCCCCCGGAAATAACGATCCCAGATAAGCGAGCCTCGGCTCCCGCCGCTCGTCCTCCGCTATCTCCAGCATCAAATCACCTTAACGCGTGTATACACACGGGCCGGCTCGGCGTATATAGAGCCCGCGGGCGAGAGCCACTCCGGCTAATCTAACGATTCTTTAACTAGCGGCGTAGCTCGCGCGCCAGTCCATTTCCAGCCCATCAGATCCATACACCGTGCCCTCTTTCATATCTCGCCTGGCGCCCGAGTGTGTGCAGGGGATGTGCGCGCATCGCGTATATACTGCCGTCTCATCGCCTTTTTTTTTTTTTTTTTCTTTCTCCACGTCGTCGGCCGTTCGCGCCGTATTGAATGCGCGCGGCATGACGAAACCCTTTTACAGATATAACTCATCGGGCCTGCGAGCGCGACGCCGGATATTCGGATGTACGTACGTATATGCAGCCACGGCTTTTGGATATCGAAGGAGACCGTATGTCGCGCCTTCCACGGCGCGCAGCCTCTGATGATGAAATTGCGTATTTTATATATACCGGGCTCGCTCGATTACTTTTTTATAAGCTTCGCTCCTTCCATGATTTATTGCGTTTTCAAGCTCTCCGAGCTCAAAGTGTTGCACAAATATTGTGTTAAGCGTAGATAAATCATTTTGGCACGCGGGCGAGCGATTATTAATCTGACCGGTATAATGAAAATGCTGTGTTAATGTTTTTCGGGAAAGACCACTAACTAAGAGAGCTCCGAATCGAGGATTTTGTTTGGTCGATACTGTGGGAGTGCGTTCATTATGTATCAAAATGAATGTCGATGGATGCTGTAAAATCGGATTTCGTATATGTATATTAAATTAAAATGAAAGTGAGCTAAAGCTTTTAGTTGACCAGAAAAGTGTTACACTTTTGGATCATCGAGTTGAATGATATTTTGGATTTTTTTTTCTAGTGCCAAATAATAAATCACGCCGCATGCATTTTGATCTCATGCACCTTTTTTAGGATTCAAATTTTTTTTTTTTTTAACATTTCAAGTATATCTGTGTACTGGATACTTTTATACATCTGCCGATGTGAGCAATATTAACATTTTAATAAAATATAAGTGGTTTGTTTTATTATTCGCTATAGTAGAAAATAATTTTCAAAGTTTTGTTCATTTGAAGATTCGGGCATTCGGAGGTGTAATATTTACCCGGTGAGTAGCTATAGAAGCAATTACCTAATATTCATTTGCTTTCAACGTGATAACAATTAAAATTAATGTATTATTTCTCATCGTCTATTGCTTGGTTTAAAAGTTACAAAAAAAATCTTTCATTTAACCAGTCTTCCGATAAAAAAAAGCCACTTACTTCAAAGTTATCGATAATTAAAGATGAAAATACAAAAAAAAAAATACATTTCAATCGATTTTTATAATAAATATAAATTATTATTATCGACCTTCATGTTTGATTATTAATAACTGTTAAGCTAATTCACATTTTTTAGTGTAACACAGCTCAAACTGCAGATATCCATATCAATCTTTCATCTCATATCATCACAGAATCATTTTTTTATATACATATATAATAAACAACTTAAGAAGATCTAAAAAAAATCCATTTGCAGTACAATAGATTACGATATAATTTTCACCGCGCAAAGACAATCCCCCAGCACAGCGGCGCGCGAAAAATTACCTAACTCGAGCAGAGTAAAAAAGTTTTTTCCGAAGCCTAAGCGTCCCGTGGATTGAAATACACATGAATAATCCACCATTTTGCTGGCTCCGCCAGACGGCGAAAAAGCGACCCTCGCGCGGGTGTATATCGACGAGGACGGAATGAAAAAAAAAAAAAAAAATCGGGCGTCGCGATTGGTCGTCGCGCCGGACCCCGGGGTGGCCACGCTACCGCCACCCCTAACTGCTGACCAAGCACCAGCCCCAGTATCCACTCCAATTTCCACGTTCAGCCTCGCTCGAGTGCTCCCTTCGCTTACGCCGCCCTCCACCAGCCCACGCGCGCGCACACACACAGATGCACACCAAAGCACTCGCCTAACTCACGACTCCCGATGTTTTTGCGCGAGTTACTGTCCTGAGATAAGCCCGGGCACTTTGCATATTGCAAAAAGCCGACGATGTTTACGAGAGAGTTGCTCGGAGCTCCCTCAATTTCGCCCTATCGACGCTCCTCTTTGGCCAGACGAGAGCTGACAAAGTCGCGCTTGATATAGCATGTCGATCGTTTACTGTACTGTTATACAGATATTTCAATATACATGAGTTGGATTCACTTGCTTCGTTAGACGGAGGTATATAATTATTTTTCGATCTTTTGCAAATTGAAGATCTCCTAAAATAATTACAAGTTAAGTATATCGGGCAAAATAAAAAGTGAAAGATTTAGAACTAGGGAAATGAAAAACATGAGTTTTTTAAATAAAAAAGTGTAATAGTAAATTAGTAAAAGTAAAAAGTAAGTCATGAACCCTATGGAATTTTTTTAGTATAAAAAAAATCAAGTCTGAATGGATTAAAGAGTTTACCCCGAAAAATGGGTTTTTAAATAATTTCACAACAGATTAATCGCGGTATACCAAGCTTATTGTCCAATTGTTGGAAGATAAATTAAATCGCGCGGAATATCACGTAGTCGTCGTGAGAACACGGATTAGAACCACTGGATTAGATAAGCGATAATCTTGGATCAGCATTTAGCAATCTTACTCATTATTTGGTTGTTAATCTAAATTTGAAACCAAAAATCTTTAGTTTGACCCCAAAGTGAAATGCCAAAAATATCGTATGTATATAGATATTTTAGCAACGTTAACAGAGCTTATACTATATCTGCTAAATAAAGGCCTAATGAACTAATAACTAAAGGTATTGAGCTTCATACTTAGGGTCAAAATAACACCACATAAAATTTCAAATGAATTGCTGTTCTGGAAGTGAGACAGTCTTTTGAAAAGATAATATGCGCGTCTTCAGAATTTTTGGACACAACGAGGCCAAGATTGGAAAGAATACAACAAATGGAACGGATGCAATTCGCATCACATACAACTTCCTTTCTCTTTTTTATTGAAAATTAATCACATTTAATAATACTGAATTTATGCACTTCACTTCCTAAACTCATTATAGCCTATACATCTACACCAACGTCTTACCTCCGCAGGGTCAGTCTTCCGCGGCTACTCGTCCCATCCACTTTTTCAGATCGCAGTTTCGCCATTGGATAAGAATACAACGGGACCCGGAGAAGAAATTACCGAAGAACAGCAGCAATGCGATAGACCACGCACGATCTTAGCTTGAGGAGGCCTCGATTTCGACTGTGCCCGGCATCTCGTCATTACCGCGTCTCGCAAGGCCCTTAAAAAAAAAAAATCTTTTACCTGAGGCGAGCTCGCTCGTCGGGTGGGGGCCAGGTAGCAGCGAAAGGGTTTCGGAGCCTCCCATGGACCCTTTTTTTTCGGTCGACGCGCGCTCCCGCGGGGCCCCGCTTCGCGCAATGACGAATTTACCTACGCGCCTCATTCCCCATTCACGGCGCGCGTTGCATATAAAACCCTTCGCGTTGAGCGTGAAAAAAAGGTCGCAATCCCTCGGCCCCGGCGCACACGTGCACCGACCTCCCAACCGCCTGATCGATAGCGACCAAAATTATTCGCTGAAAAAGTGCTGAGACCTTATAGCGTTGTTCAATTATCCAATTTAAACAATTATTTTTCACTTTTTTTTTTAATACAGGTGTACTTTTGTTTCTTTTTTTATATAATAAAAGATCATTGTTGTTTTTTTTTTTTTTTTAGAGAGATGTCAGTTTGGGGTAATAAGACGATTTGTGTCGTCTTCTTTAGGTTTTTGTATGTCTGTGTACGACCTTCATACAGAATCGAATTTTTCTTTAAGGAAAATAGTATTGCTTTCTTGTAGAAGAAGCTTGGTAAAGATGAAAAGAAAGTTCTTAAAAAATCACTATAAAAATTTGTTATTAGTAATTTCGAGTCGAAATACACTATATTTTTTTACATTTCGTTCGATTTTCTTTATTTTCCTTTTACCATGAGAAAAATAATCTTTCATAATACATCGTATATTTAAAAAAAAAAATCAAATTTTGTATTTTTTAAGAAATAAAATTTCACTTTTTGTCAATATTCAAGTCTGTATTTAATTTTTTCTCAATAATTCAGTATTGAATAGTGTTGAGTAGCAGTATTATTCATCGTGAATTTATTTTTCTACAGTAAGGACGATTTTCTGTTTAAACTAACAAAAATCTCATCAACGAAATAATTAATTTCACCTAAAATAAATAGTTGAAGGCTTTGTTACTTGGCGCTGTAAATTAAAGTAAGGTATATGTATACACAATGCACAAAGGTAGCGCGGAGTAACTGGCTGTAGTTACTATACCTGGGATGCAAATACCCGCGCGTAAGGCCGCACAAAGGAAAGGGAATGAGCGAGTAGCGGCAACGAAGCCATACACTAAAAAAGTAATTTAATTTATTTCCACCCCGCTGAGAGAGGGACCGTTGCATCGAACCCAAAGGGTTGTGCCCTGCCGATCATCGAACCCGCAGATGACGGGTTTTCCAATTTTCCAGAACGGAAGCCGGAACTAATTCTCCCTTCTCTTCCTTTTAGAACCCTTGCATTCATTCGAATTATTTAATCATAACGTTTTCGGCGTAGTGAGTACAAAAATTTTAATCCGTTATAAAATATAAATGATTAAACATTTTTTAAATGTTAACTTATTATTAATATTAACACGTAC
>JAWWEN010000002.1:1898552-1911222 GCA_035582955.1 Sycophila texana
AGATATATTTACAACGTTAAACTGTGCACGAACTAATATGTGCACGATTCTTATGTGCATGAATCATACCGAGCCGATTTTACTTTCGTTTAAAAAAAAAAAAAAAAGTATGAAACGTCAACTGAAAACACAAGCAAAACTCAATCAGCCATCCTCCGCCGGCGAATAAAGCATTCGATTTTCCGGAAAAGAAAAGTGCCTCTTGTTGACGCAAATAAAGACATATAGCGCGGTCGGCCGTCGATTCTCCTGGCCGGCTCCGGTGGAAATCGGTCCGCCATTTGCGCCGAATTGTCTCGATTTGGGGAAGGCTGCGAAGGCCGGGACTCGAATCGAAGCGGGGGGCCAGCGCGCGCGCGGACGGGGGGCGGGAGCAAAGCGAGGCTACACACCGAGGGGGTGGGTGGAGAGAAACTCTCCGTCCGTTTCGGCCGAAGGGGTGGAGGAGGGGGGAGGGGCCGGGGGGTCAGGGGGAGTCGGTATTGGAATAAGCGAGGTCTGCGGGATAGTATCGATCTGGGGGCTTTGATGTATTGTACATGCCCGAGCGAAGGTCCACCCGCGGCAGGACCTCGAAATATGTTTTTTATGCGTGTTACGGCCGCCTACGAATAAATGTACGACCTTTTATATTTCAAGATGACGCCGCTCTCCGCTAACCCTCCCCCCCCCCCCGCCCGTTCCGTCGTTATTTTATACGCTTTAGCAGTTTACTTCGGGTGTCCTCGTGCAATAATTGTATACCGGGGGAGGGTTTTAGAATTATTGGAAATGTAACAGTCCCACACACGGGCTTTGTATTTTATGTCCATCGCGGTGTGTCCCTTCATCCAATGGGACGAGTATAATATTCTTTTTTTATTCGTTTATTTTGTAAATTTACGGACAGTTACAAGGTATTGCTTATAAAAAAATACTTAAAATTACGCTACAATACTAATTAAATTACTAATTAATCAAATTGTTCTCTAATAACTCTCTAGTAATTTTTTAAAATATTATTTCTGAATGCATACAATCCAAGTATAAATATAATATACACTTTCTGCGTAACCTGCGTGAACAGGTGTGTGATATGTACATATAGTTTGAACTAAGACTCACGAATTCTTAGATTGTATTTAACAACTTTGTCTTGAAACAATATATTAAAGGTATAACTACCGTTTTTAAAAATTTCAAACAGGAAAACAATATTCGCATCATCGATCTGATTTGATTTAATTGTACAATGAAAACAAAATTTTGTAAATTTAAATAAAATATTGTTGAATTAACAATTTTATAAGGATTCAACAAAAGTTTAGGTGGATCTAAAACAATTTTTTTTTTTTTCATCATAAGAAAAAAGTACTGAAATAGTCAAATCTGGAAATAGCAGCATCTGGAATGGAATCAAATCTGGAAACCTCCATGCAAAAGGCCTCAAGAGCATGTATTGCATTGACTCCAGTTTATATGTATATAATACTTATCCATTTTTTATTTTTTGTACATTTTTTCTTTCTTTTTTCTTTTTTTTTTTTAATTTGTTCAGCTTTCCATATTGCGATGTATGTATGTACTCATGAAACGTATATTTCATAAAATTCCATTTGAATCTTACACTGACGAAAGAAAAAGAAGAGTTCAAAGAATACACTTGTCGGATATAATCGTAATAAATCCAAGCTCTTAAGAAGATCGCGGAAAAAACTTGATGTTCAAAGCTGCCGTCTTTCTTGCGACTAGAGTCACATATGAATTTCGCGATCTGACAGAGTGCGTTAAGGAGGCGCGGGGGCCAATAAAAGTCCGCCTCCCATGTCGACTTTGCCTCCGTCGCCCCAAACTCCTACTCTCTCGTATACAATCGGGCCTCCGTCGACGTCATCAAGACGCCGCGCGGGGTTAAGGCGCGCAAATGTATGAAACAAGGCCGCTCCATTTCCGGCTGACGGGACGAACGATTATTGCATTATTGCATGATCGAAAAACGAAATTCAAAGATACCTTATCTCTTCAAGAATTGAAACAAAAACAAACAAATTCAATCAAAAGAATTTACAATTCTTTACTCAACCTGATGTTTTCCTCGGCAAAAGAAGAATAAAAAAATCTAAAAAAAAAAAGAAATAGGAGAATCTCATCCGATACGCTTAAATTGGTTGTTCCGCGTTCGAAAAATGCGAGACGATCGGGAGAGAGCCGTTGGTATGCATAAAGTCGCGCGGAACTTGGCGTAAATATAGGAAAAAGCGAGAATTAGGGAAGAGTATTGGATCGTAAAAGATGCGGAATCGCATCTGTTTCTCGGAGCCGAGGGTGGGGGCGCCTGCGGGAGAATGAGGTTGTCCGGGCGTCGAGGCGAGGCGGGGGCGCGGAAAAACGAGGCAGGACATCACCCCCGTGGACAAACGGGAATATACGTCGGGGAGTCGGGGAGTCAGGGAGAGAAGACGTCCCTCCGGCCCTCGGCGCGCGCCTTCCTTTTTTTAAGCGAGCGAAACAGTTGCGACCACGAATCGATGGTAACTACGCGGACCGGACCCGAGTACAGTCCGCCCGGGAATGCCGTTGCAAACTCGCTTTGATGACTAAACTTGTTTGCACACGTTTGTTTATTTTATTTATTTATTTATTTATTTTTAACGGCATGTGAATATAAAATGTTGTATTTGTGTAATACTTTCTTTTATGCTTTTATTTGTATTTATGTTTTTATATTATAAAGTTTTAAACGAAGGGGAATTAAAATAGTTGTTTAAAGATATTTAAAAAAAAAAAAATAATTGCAATGTAATTTTTACTGCAAAACTTTGTTTTTTGAATTCAAACTTTATATCGTCGATTATTATTTGATTTACTATTTGATCTCATTTCAGATCGTTTCGAAAAAAAGAGCTTTATTTTGTTCTATTAGACAAAGATTTTACTAAATTTATAAAAAAATCCTGCAAAAATAATTATAATAATATTGCATTAAAATCTGAGATAAGTGGTTAGATTTATAATTATATACCTTCACGGTTTAGGTGTAATGAGAATATTTTATAAATTTAAAAATCTTGATTAAATTTCTTTTAATAAAAATTTCTAAATTTGTATTCTTTAAATTAGATTTCATTTTTATTTATATTTTTCTTCTTAATTTTATGTAAGACGTAGTTTCTGCCTATTTAATATTGGATAAATAAATAAATCTGAAAAATATGTCAGTGCTTGTTAGAGGCAATGTGTAATTATTTAACTTTCATTCAGTAACTTTCTATTAGACTTATTAATACATTTTTTCCGTCAGTTATTGAACAATCAAATTAACCGAAAAATTGTAAAAAAAAAACTTCAAACCTTAAATCTCGCTGGAAGTTGTTCCAACTTCCCTCGTTACTTTTTAACGTACAAAGTAAAAAAGGAACTCTTTTATTTCTATTAATAAATAATTAAATATTAATTAATAATTATAACTTTTCTCATTTTTTATGAATCTGTAGGCAGCGCTAGAGTATTCTACGACTCTATGTGCGCAACTCTGAATCGTTTCGATCAGATTTTTTCATTTTTATTTTAAAATTCTATTAAAATGAAGTTACAACATTTTCAAGTTTTTAACTTTTTTCTTCGAATATTAACATCGAATTAAAAAACTGTACTATAAAATATATACTAAATCCATTTTTTATTTTCTCTACTATTTATTTATTTATTTATTTTTTTTTTAAATTAATTTGCTCACTTTGACCCTAGAACAACGCCGGTTTTCGCGCGCTGGAATCCGTTGCCTCAATATAATACAAAAAAATATAATTTAATAAGCTCAATACGCAAATCCACTTTTAAACAATTCAAACTCCCGTTGCGTTAAACGCGGAGCGCGCAGGGCAGCCTAAAAAAGAATCGTCGAACGTTCCCTGCCTCGCAATGAGTATAAAAGCTCGAGCTTAAAGAAACTCGGCTGCGCTTTCAAGGTTAGAGCGGGGAGTCTTCCGCGCACCTCGACGTCACTTTCTCGACGGAGTGTACCGGCGTTAGGATGCGCGGGGCACTCCGGTCTTTTGCATACATTTCGAAACGTGGCGGAGAGGCAAGCCGCCACCACCACCACCATCGCCGGCACCGCACACTACCACTGCCGTCGTCGTCGTCGTCGTCGTCGACGTCGTCAGCGTCGCCACCCGGCGAATATGCCGGAGCGCCGCGTGCCGGCCGCCGGGACGAAAAAATAAAGAGAGCCACGCGCGCGCTGCCGCTGTCGCACGGGGGAAACAAAAATATCCCCCGAGCTACCCTCACTCGCTTCCGTCCGACATCGAGCGTGCAATTGCGTTACGCGTATTTTGATTTCCTCAATTGCTGGATTCGGCTGCGTAATCGGCGATGTGTGTTTTCTTTGTAGAGGTTCATAGTATCACCTTTCTTCCCTTGTTCGTTTTTTTTTTTTTTTTTTTTCTGGCGATTGATTATCGATCTATTTATTACCACTGGCTGATATGGTCTTACTTGCTAAATCTGAAAATGTGAAATTCACTTGGAAAATGTGAATGAATAGTAGCATTTTTTATGTCAAATATCGTCCACTGATTTAATATTAGGACGAATTTTCACATATAAAATATCACTATTCACATTTTGTAAGTGAATAAATAATGATGTTAGGGGCTCCTAACAATTTAACTTTAAAATCACTGTTGCATTAGTACAAGTGCGTGTTAACTTTTTCATTTTCAATAAATTTTGGTTCTTCATCACTTTTTTCCAAATAAATTTGTTTAAAAAAATAGAATATTCAAGAATGAGCCATTATTGTTTTTGTATACCTTTAAAATATACAGGCTTAAAGCCACGTTATCATTATTATTATTTATCGTTTAGAAAGAGGAAAAAAGGAAAAATAGCATAATGCATGAATAAAATCTACCATTGGTAAGAATGACAATATTTGTGCTTATGTAAATAAAATTTTTTAGCATCTTGAGAAGAACGGTAGTCGAAGTCGTCGAAACATTGCACTTATTTTAAGTAAATTTTCTTGACTCAATAAACATTATTCTTCTAATTTATTAAACTAATTTAATGTCAAAAATAGTTCACTTGAGTGACCTTTTTATTTTTGTCTAGAAGCGCGCTCGTAATTACACATGAAAAATTGGGACTAGTTAGGCAGGATTGGAATTCGCGTGCCCAGTGACCGGACGGGTCATAAGCTGAACTGGAGTGTGGCCAATAACCAGTTTCAGGTCACTTTTTTTCAACTCGTTTCAAAGTTAACCGAGAAAGTTAAAGCTTCATTCGCGAACTCGACCCTAAGGCGAAAAGAAAAATTCATTTAGAATTTTCGGTATATCAATTTTCGCCGAAAAATAATTTCAGGGTACAATCCATATCTATAGTAAAAATAAATTTAGAAAATTCACAACAAACTACTATAGTTGTTTATATAATTCTTTATGTAAACCTACAATTTTTGTTCTACTAAAAAAAAAAGATAACAAAATTGTTTTTAAATTATACCGTATTGATTATTCAATGCAGATACAAACAAAGAATAAAATGTAACTCTCATCTCGATTTTTCATCTTTTAGGCTTGCACTCCCCTATATGCCCCATGTCATTTTTCCATGAGCTCCAACACCATGAGAACAGGAACCAAATTTTTTTTTTTACAAATTTCATCTTTCCTTTGGAGTATACTTCAGCTTATAGGTAAATCAGTACAAAAATCGCAAGGAGTAGTGTATGTAAGAGTACAGACAAACGGGCATAACTC
Source organism: Sycophila texana (assembly GCA_035582955.1). Taxonomy (NCBI): domain Eukaryota; kingdom Metazoa; phylum Arthropoda; class Insecta; order Hymenoptera; family Eurytomidae; genus Sycophila; species Sycophila texana. The sequence continues at coordinate 1,904,300 of JAWWEN010000002.1, forward strand.
GCACGCGTTGTCGGGGAAAAAGGAGAGCGACCATAAAGTAAGTCCCCGGAATTCGGCAAGCAGAGAGAGAGAGAGAGAGAGAGAAAGAGAGAGATAGAGAAGAAGAAGACGAAGGAGAGGAGGCAACGCGACCTCGAATGAGGAGAAAAGCACCGTGAGCCTCGTTCGGTCTTTCGCGTGTCTGGCCCGGCACAATGGACGAAATATAGGCGAGGCGGCCGCGGGGGCGGCAGACTACATTCGCCAAGGGGGGATCGGCCAAGTCGGGGGTTATACTCTCTCGCGCTATCGGAAAAATGTTATTTACGCGGGACGAGGAAAGAGAGAGAGAGAGAGAGAGAGCGGCGAGGCTCTGTCCTTATTTACATGCGGTAAGTCTCCTGCGGGACCAAATCCCGGACCACGAGTCCCGATAATTCTTCCTTTGATCCCGGTCCCTCCTGAGACTCCGTAGCTCCGTTCTCTCTCTCTCTCTCTCTCTCTCTCTCTCTATCTCCCTTACTCTCTTCTCTATATGCAAGGTCTATCTCTATCTATCCTCGTCTCTCGTGAACGAGAGAGCCGTGCTCGAGCACAAGCTCGCCGCCACCAAGTCGCGAAAAATCAACGTCTCGGCCGGAAAATCGTCTTTCCGCCAGGAATCATCTTATTTTTTATATATATACTCGCACATCTTTCTCGGCCTTATCCCGACGGCATCATCGTTGCTTAATGCGTCGATCCTTGCCTCGATCGTATTTTCAAATGTTTTATACACTGAGCGAATTATCTCGTAAAAATTAAGGTGAAGCTCCCCACAAAGGTTACGTGAAAAAGCGTAATTGAGACACGGTTTAGCAAGCATTTTTTTTTTACAAGAAAATCTCAATAATTTTTATCTGATACTTGGGCCTCTGGCGAAGTTTTGCAATATCTATACTAGAAAAGGGAGCTTCGCAGTAATTTTTACGTGGAAGTTATTACAGAGCTTTTTTTCAAGAAAAGCTCTATAATTTGTATAGATTGCTTTAAAGTAATTTTTACGAGAAAATCCGCGTAAATTTTACAGAGCATTTTTATAATAAAAGCTCTATATTTTCTATAGGGAACTTTACAGTAATTTCAACGGGAAAATCCACGTAATTTTTACAGTTTCTTTTTACAAGAAAAGCTCCGTACTTTTTATGGATAGATTCAGATTAATTTTTACGGAAAAATTAGAGCTTTTTACAGAGCTTTTCTTGTGAAAATTACAAAGTCTCGCCAAAGGTCCAAGATTTCAGAAAAATTTACCGTAATTTTTCATCCGTATATTACGTTTCTTCAAGTAATCTTTACAATACATTATCACCGTAATTTATACGAGAAAATTTTCTCAGTGCATAACGTGTATTCTAAAAAAAAACCTAGCGTCGCTCGCTGCGTAGATGTAATCGAAAATGTAGGGAAATTTCATAAGGGACGACTTATAAATGGTTTTCATGAATCGGTCGGGTCGGTGTAATACAAGGGAAGAAAAGTTGGAAGTAGTATCCCCGCGGCTCGATATAACGGGAGGAGCGCGAAGTCGGCGTAAATTTAGCCAAACAAACTTTTCATTTCGACTAGTTTTTGCGGCTTCTGCGCGAGACGTCTTTAAATCTCATCTCAGGATCTGCGTTTGGCAAAGTTTCAAGACCCCATCTGCTTTAGTGAGCGCGCGAAATCTAAGGAAAAGGAGAAAGTGGGAGACGGCACGGGAGGGAGGAAGAGAGAGATGCCGATATCATCTTGTGCAAACTCGCGCAGGGTCACCGCGAGAGCTTCTCGAAGCCGCTTATAGGGTGTTTCGTTATTGTTTCGGCCTTGTTTGCCACCCGGAATTACGACGCGGGGATACCTGCGCGCACCCCATCAGTTTACTTCTGTCGCGCTATCTGATGAGGCAGCCTCTCTTACAAATTTCTTCATACGAAATTCCGGAGGCTCCCTTTAATTTAGGGGTGCACGACACTTAAACACTTAGACACGACGAGATTTTTCTTCGTCAAGTCTTGACTCTTGTTTTAGTAGTCTTGAAATTTCTTGATGCAATATCGCATCTTCTCTTGGTCTTGAAAGTTCATAATGCGGTCTTGACTTGGTCTTCAAATTTCTTGATATGTATAAGGTATTGTCATGGTCTTGATAAGTAAGGTAATCTCTAGTAAGTCTTGGTCTTGAAATGTCTTGATATATGTACACTGAGAGAAAAATTTGGTAATTATAAGTAAACATTTACTTCAATTGTACTTGTTAAATATTTCTTTGAATCAAGTAATTATTTTTTTGACACTATACTAAATTTATTTAGAAATAAATAAATTCCTTTAGTTTTAAAGAAATATTTAGTTGACTTAAAGAAATATTTAACAAGTACTATTCAAGTAAATATTTACTTAAAATTACCAAATTTTTTTTCAGTGTATAAAAGCCTTGATTTAGTCTTCAGTAGGCTTGATCTTGTCCTTCCATCGACTTAACGATTTAAAAAATATATTCTTTTACGATATAAAATAACACCACCTTCATTATCTACGATTGAAAATGAAAATTAATTATAAATAAATTCGTAATTTATTGTAATTGTAAATTTAAATTATCATATACTCATTTTCAACTACAAATAATTAGTTACAGTTGCGTTTAATACTACTTTGATCTATTTGATAGATTGTGAGAATATCAAAAACTATTTTCTATGATACATAAATTTTGCTTATAACTTTTTTTTTAACTTTACAACATTTTCTTTTTTTAGTGTAACGATCATAAAAGACGTAGTTTATTTTGTTTCGCTTTTAACGTGAAAATCGTGCATGTTACAAGAAATTGTTCGAACTCTCGTCGTCCAATCTCCTTTCACTGTCGTTAATTAAATATAAAAAAAAAAACTAAAAAAAAAATAAACTATCCTTTTTCATCGTCTCGTCTTGTTTTTCAACTACCACGACAAGACTAAAAATAGCCTAGAATCTCAAACCGCCCTGTACCCATTATCAATTTTCCATAGTCTCCAGTCCGCGCTGCGCCGGTCGGAAAGGGCTGCGCGCGTTTTGATCGAGAAAGGGCAAAAAGGGAATAAGACGCATCGGGCCGGGCGAGCCGAGGAGGGCAAGATAAACTCGAGGAAGTACACATAAATAAGCGTCGGCTTACGGGGCTGGCCGGGGCCACTGACGGCAGGGGAGGGGGGTCGGGCAATCGCGGCGCCTCAGACTCCGTTGTAAGCGCGGGGGGCCCTCGGCGCTGCTCTCCCTTGAAATTGAAAGATGAGGAATTCGCGAGCCACCCGTTGGGTGATCCCTCTTCGGTTAGTTAGCGGCGGCCCTCGGATCTCCTCGGGCTAAGCCCAGCCGCTCGCTCCCGGTGATGTCACTCACCCTCCGTCCCCCCGGACGGCCGGCGGCGCGCGCCCCGACGAGAAAGACACGGGACTCGACCAATGGGCTGACCGGTCAGCGGCGTGCGGCGGTGGGGGCCGGCACGCGGCCATTGGTCAGCCGGCCGCCCGTATTGAGCGAGGCCGCAACTACTACCGCAGAAAAAAGAAAACCGCCCCGGGGCTCTTATTCTGCAACCCCTCGCTCGCTCGGCCTCGTTTATGCGCGACCCTCCACTCCATCCTCTCTCTCTCTCTCTCTCTATCTTTCTATACATATATATGTACTTATGTACATATATATCTATCTTTATCGCTGTTTCTCTGTTTCTCGCTCGGTCCGCGTGCTTCCCCTTCTATACCGGCGAAGGTGGAAAAATAAACGTGGAATTATTACGGGAACTGCCAGGCTTGATAAGCTCGTCGCGGGAAATTGCTCTCTCTTTTATTACGCCCTTTACTCATTACTGAATAGTATTCACGGCTCACTTTATTGTTTTCCTCGACGAGGCTTGGGAGAGGGGTGCAGTTAATCGACAGCTCCGTCGCACCTAATGCACTTTTAACACTTTATTATTAAATCATCAATTCGTCCGACTTTGTAAGTTTAATTGTTTAACCTGTTCGTTTTTAACGTTTTGTTTATAGCAGTAGGGGACTAGCAGTTTTTGGCCGATACAAATAAACTAAAAATACACTACATTTAAGGTATACCTAAAAATTATTAAATCACTTGAAAGTAATATTAAATGGAATGAATAAATAAATAAATGAATTCTTCCTTTGATTTGATGTCACGTGGTTAGGTACCATAATAAGCTCTGAATTAAGATCAGTGCATTAATTTCGTAAAAGATGATGACGATCAAAATCTATATTATTGCTCTAAATTACGTTTTCTGCAGTATATTTACATCTTCTGCAGTACGTTAAATGATTAAATACTCAAAGGCAATTGTCAAATTACCTTGATATGAGAAATCACATCAGTTTATTCATATTGACTTTTGGATAAAAACATAATTAGTAAGAGTTCAGAAAACGAGAATGCAGCCGAAAGCTCTAAAAAAAACTTACCCTGGTAAAGGCACAGCGATTAAACTTCGGTGATATCTACGTCATCTGACCGTGTGACAACGATTCAAACGACGATTTAATTTCGTAGTAGTATACAGTATTTAAAAATTAACTAAACCATAAATATTCACATTAAAAAAAAACTACCATACGAAAGATTTTATTTTGAATGAATTAAAATTAAAATTAATAAGTGAAAAGTCACTCAAACTTTCTAGTCTTTTATATATAAGTCAATTTTGATAAGCTTATTTATGTAATCATTTGAGCCATCGTCATAATTCCTTAAAATTAAAAAATTACAAAGTATGATAGTTCCCTTAATAGGAAATCACATAACTATATATATATATATATAAGAGATATAGAGCTTTGTCGATATAATTCGGCCAATGATTCTTAGATACAAGTCCAAAAAAAAAAAGTAGTAGCGTTCACGAGTATAGCAGAGGTGACGTTTATTTGACACTCGTCAGCGTCAAAGCGCGACAAGATTGAAAATTGAAGCGCGAGCGAGAAATAAGGGACGGATATACCGGGCGAGGGGCTACAGGAGGGGGAAGGCGAGGGAGGGCGAGTTAGCGCAAGGTTGTAATTTTAGCATCGAGACCCGAAGTACGTCCAACCTGTCCAAGTCTAAAGGCTATTTGCATAGGCGATATTATACCCGCGTCTCTCTCCCGCTCGCTCGGCGAGCTTGTCCGGGCTCCTCCTCCTCCTCCTCCTCCTCCTCCTCTCCCCGTCACATCTTTCGCTGGCCTCCGCTTTGTGCGCCGCGCTCTCACTCGCTCAGCCGCTCGGCCGACTCGCCGCCTCTCGCTCGGCTCGAGGTCGTCTTGGGGGATCTCCCGGAATTGGATTAGTAGTGGTTCACCCCGGGAGTAAGACTTGGACTATACTCAATTTGAACTAAGATCGCACGCTGGAATGGGCAAATTGCCAAATCAGTTTTACGTGATCACCTATTCAGAAAGTTAGCCCGGACGATCGAACCCCGGCGGATATTTCACTTTTCCATTTGCCCGCGGGGATCGGCACCCCCATTGACGCGCGCACTCGCGGCGCGTGTGCTCGTCGCCCCGTCCTAATGTCCAGCGATTTTCCCGCTTCGTTCCCTCTGGCTGCTGGCGCTTATTGAACGCCCGCTTCTCCCAGGTGCATATAACATTTTCGCGGATGCGCGCGTTTCCCGCTTGAGAGAGTAAATTGGATTAGTATCCGAAGCTGTCGTTTATTTACTTTATTTATTATTTATATTTAAAAAATCGTGGTAGGACTTGCAACAATAATTAATCTTTTCTCTTTACCCTGAATGTTCAAATCCGTACTACGAAAATTGTTTAATTGTTTTCTGTGTCTGAACTTACCTGAGATAATTCTATTTGTTCATTAAATGTAGCGTTTGCTTAAAAAGTCGCCTGCACTGAAAAACAATTTGGTAATTTTAAGTAAACATTTACTTCAATTGTACTTGTTAAATATTTCTTTAAAACTAAATTAATTTATTTGTTCCTAAATAAATTTAGTAGTTTCAACATAATAATTACTCGATTAAAAGAAATATTTAACAAGTGCTATTGAAGTAAATATTTACTTAAAATTACCAAATTTTTCTCTCAGTGTGCGCACTCATTCTTGCCGAAATCCATTCAAACAAAGTTTATTCTGTACTTTGCATTGTGTAAGAAACGTAATTGTTACTCATGAAAAATCAGCAGAATTGAAGAAATATTTTTTAAATTGAATAAATATGCAGTTTTTCGTTTGTATTGACGATGGTCCTATACTTTACAACAAAGTTATAAACAGAAAACTTACTAAATCTTTAAAAATTAATTCCGTTTAATATATTAACTAAATAAATATTTAACAAAATTAATAAGCTATATCATTGTCAGCTGGCTATATCAGACTTTAATCCGAATTTAATAAACTTCTTTTTAGTTTATCTAGAATTAAATAATTCTTCTGGTAAAGTATATAATTTATTATGTGTATTAGCAATACAGACTTGTGTTGTATCATAATGTATGATTCTTTTTTAAAAGAGTTTCAAAGTGGTAATGAACAAGTACTTTAACAAACAAAATAATGAATGTATTGGGAATTGATTTAATGTCGATATTTTTATATAATATAAATACATCGAACAATCTGATAAAAGTACGGTATTGACATGATAGATTATTGATAACATGAAAAATTGCACTTATATAGGTATGAATGAATGACAAATTTGCAATATGACGAAAGCTAGTGAAATGGAGTTGATAACACGAGACATACTAGTTCTGCGATTTGTATCTAATATTAACATTTTTGACTGTGTGCAAAAAAAAAACCTATGTATTGCAAAATGCATTTTGCCTACACTAGTCCTCAAGTTCTTCAGGCTCGGTATGATTCATGCACATAAGAATCGTGCACATATTAGTTCGTGCACAGTTTAACGTTGTAAATATATCTA
>JAWWEN010000002.1:1913048-1927827 GCA_035582955.1 Sycophila texana
GTTGTAAATATATCTATAAACTGTGCACGAACTAATATGTGCACGATTCTTATGTGCATGAACCATACCGAGCCTACGTCTCATTGAACAAGAAAAAAAGTACACAATCCACGCTTCCATATCTTCAAATCACTAAATATTTAAAAAAAATTATATAAAAAAACAAGAGTCACCACGCCACTATAAATTCGCCCAAAAAATCAAAGACGATTAAAAAAAGCAACGATTATACACTTACAAAAATGTTAAAAAAAAAAGAAAGAAAGAAGATGAAAACTACAATCGCAAACGTCCTCAGTGCGCGAAAGAAAAACTCGAATCCATAAAAGTCTGCGGCGCGCAAACTCGCCAAGACATCGAGTGTGCACTGGGTATAGTCGAAGCTCTGGCGCAAGCCAGCGTGTACGTACCGGAGAGGACAAAGATATTCCTCGCGGTTCGTTAATAAAAGAGGAAAGATGAACTTTCCTTTCACGGCACGTCGACGCGCTCGCGCGACATACGCGAACGAGCTCCTGGAAAAACGAAGATTCTCCAGGCGCGCGTTTTCCGCGCGAACGAGCCCTATATCGGAAAGACATAAACGCCCGGAATCCCGGCCGTAAATTAGGATCCGACAAAATGCCGGACTACTGCTCCGGCATTCCTTTTTCGCCCCGTTTCTGTAATACCGTACACGCGCGAGATTATGTATAGCTGCGCGTGGGTGGGAGGGGGACGGCCGGGTTAGTCGACGCGTATCGCGAAACGAGCGCGCGGGGCAACTTCGTGACCGTTTCCCTTCCGCGCGACGCTCCGGATCTTCCTTTTTACGCTGCCGAAACTTTTTGCGTATACCCCCTGCGGTATATCCAAACTGCGCGCAATTTTAGTGGAAAAATTTTATTTTTCGCAATCCTCCGGTACCTTTTTCCGTTGCTATTTTATATAATGCTACTTATATACTACTGCGTGTATGTTACAACATTGTTAAATGATTAATCGATTATTATAATGCAAAGAGCGTGAAGAGTTTTTTTCTTCTTTTAAAGAAATTAGCTTGATTTGATAACTGTTAACTGCCACGCGGAGAGAAATGTTGTAGTAAAAATTATTATTGTTCGTAGGAACAGTAGAACATACTTGACCTATGACGATTTTTACATATGTTTTATAGTAAAAATCGTCATAGCTTGAGTATATCCCACTGTTCCTACGAAACATAACAATTTTTACTATAATATTTCTCTCCGTGTAAATTTATTAAGAATGAAGACTACTTGAATTTTTTTTTGTACTAGACCCTATAAAAATATTTCATTAAATAAGTAGAAAAAAACTAAGAAATGAGCCCAAACTGAATTTTTTGGAATACTTATAATTAGAGGAAATCCACTTTTAGTTGTCCAATAAATAGCCATTTTATAAATATAATATTAATAATGAAACAGTTTTATCTACTTACTTATCCTTGAAGATTCTTCTTCTAATATAAGTACGTAATAAAAAATAACGCAAGTCGATCCAAACACAATTTATTAAAAACTCATTTATATTATTAATTTTGAAATTTTAAAACTTGATGATGCGTATAGTCAATTGCAAAATTATACAATCATTTTCTTCAAAATGTAATAAAGAAGATGAGTGAGAAATTTGAAGGTAATTGTTTATGATCAATGCCATCTTCAAATCTGAAAAATTTTAAATTAAAAAAAAGTTTCATTTATGAGATTTAGACATTTCAAGAATGTGTCAAAAATTATAAAAAATATAAATTATAAAAAATCGAGACAAAAAGTCAACAAATAAACATCGTGGTTATACAAATAATCGAAGTTCATCATAAAAACATGATTTTTAAACGATTTGAAACTTGTCTCCATCCTAAAAAAAAAAAAAAATACGGTTTCATAATAAAAAATACGTCATAATTATAAACTTTAAATTGCTGTATCCAATATTTACTGTATTTTTTACACAATTCACAATATACCGTCTAATTCATTTTTTTCAAGATTACAAAAAACGATTCTTTTTGTACGCAATCTATATCGAGAGGCTAAACAAAAAAAAACAGATAAAAAAAATTGTCGCGTTAAAAAAAATAAAAATTCTCGGGGATCCGCGAAGCTAAAGCCTTTGGCGAATCCGGGGGAATAAGGCGCCATTAAAAGAGTTAAGAACCTTTACGATCGGGCTGCGGAGGGACGTACAGATACGACTGGGCGCGTGTGTGTGGGTAACGAGGGTGGCACGATTTCAAGAATGCGGAGCACGTCCTCAACCAATGCCGGCAGCCAGGCAGTAAAACAAATACCTCTTCTCCGTCTCTAGCCGGCATCCCGCCTTTTCTCTCGTCCTCGCGACATGTCCCGCGCGCCGTAATACAACTCGGCCGTCATTTCGGCCCTCCTCGCCCCGTCCCTCGCGGACCATCTCTATATACCCCGCTCCTGGGGTCCCTTTCATGGCTCTCCGCCTCTAGACACACCGCGGCTTCCAGCAGGCACCTCTGCGCTCTGTAAAAATGAATGGCGAGTTTGCGGTGGGTCGTTACCTACGCAGCCTCCGGGATCATCGTTCTCCATGCTGAATGCACTGAGAAAAAATTCTGGTAAAAATTACTATCCTGTCTAGAAAAGTGGCCACAGACTGTCACGTAGTGGAAAAATTACCATCCCGTATTGGAAAAATTACCATCTTGTATTGTAAAGTTTACTAGAATTATTGGAAACTTTAGCATAATTCTAATAAAATTCATAATATTCTCTAGTTCAATTTATAATGCAGGATGGTAATATTTTCACTACATGACAGTCTGTGACCACTTTTCTAGATTGGATAGAAATTTTTACTAGAATTTTTTCTCAGTGTGCGCGATTTTTTAAAATTCTGAGGTAGATCGAGAATACTCGGGGGTCATTAACAAACTTGGAGTTTCGGGACGAAAATCTCGATATTGATGAGCGCAATTCAAAATCATTAAATATCCATGAACTGTGACTGCTAGTTAAGTAAAATAGACAAGAGAAAATCTAATCTCATGTATTTTATTTATAGCTAAGTCTTTATACAGTAAAAGAATGTCTTAAAAACTATAAAATAAGAAGGCAACTTTGATCTAGGGACCATTTTTAGTAACTTAAAGTAAAGGATCTACTATGATTTTTAAATTGACCCATTGAGATAACGAAAAAATTGTATGGAGAAGATAATTTCGATGTCGAATAGTAAATAAAGTTAGAATCACTAGTTTTTATGCTCTTGAATAAACCTATTCCTCAGTCGAAAAATCCATGCATCATTTTAAAGATACACATATCATAATAATATACAAATGTAGGAGGGTATTTCTATCAATATCCCCTTCAGGATAAAAAAATTTAAATCTGCAAATTTTGTAGTCGCAAATAAGATGAAAAGGTAACTGTTTCAGCTGCGTGTTCTTCAGAGTCCAGGGTTTTTCCTGCAGGATTTTTTACAGGGAATCCTGCAAGAGTCCTGGAGGATATCAGGATTCCCGCAGATAAATCATGGAGGACATTCTACCAGATTATTCTTGCACAGAAAATATAATTAAGATCAAATCTATGAATGGCTGGTTTAATATTTAAGATGCCAATTTGTTAGTAAACAGTAACCAAATCGGAAAAAAGTATAATGTAAAAACAAGAATCACAATAATCTTGTACAAGTAAATTATGTACATAAAAGAAATCATATTTTTTATTGCACGGAATAATATTCTGTCAGTATATAAGCCACTTGCAGGGCACACTCTATAAAATAATCAATTAACGGTTCGTGTACTTAATTACACTTAATTACGTGAAATTAAAAAATTCGTTTTTATGCACAGTGAAAGCTTTAAAGGTCGCTGCTTCTTATACTTACAGGGATCAATCAACAACTAAACCACAACTAAAAGGGACTCCAGAAACTTTAAAAAAAAAAAAAGTCGTGCTCACAATTAACCGACGGACTATTACTCGGTGGGACACAATTGTCGTCCTTTGTGAAAAAAAATGTCCTCCGCGCGCAATGGCCAGACGACGAATGACAGACGGCTGAAAGAAGTGGCCAATGTGGGTTGGATTCGGCGTCTCGCGTGACACGCACGTCAGCCTCCTTTGTTTTTCACATCCCTTTGATCGAGTGTTTGAACTCTCCTTTGTACCTTCGCCTCCTTACGTTTACAGCCGTCTCCTCTCCTTTCGCCTTACTTTTTTTACTGCATTGGCGTCTCTTTCTCTCTCTCTTTTTCTAGCTCGATTTTTAATTTATCACGGTTCACAGCTCCCTCAAAAAAAAACCGGCCGAAAATATCAGACGAGTTCCTCCTTTAAATGTGATATTTCTAATGACGATTTTAAAGTCCGATTGTAGGGTGTATTTTTAATTACACTAAGAGAGATTTTCTTTGAAAAAATTATAATATTTACAGCAAATGGAGTCACAGACTATAAGTCAAACGAAAAAAGGTACCAGATTTATAATGCTGCTAATTTTTGCTAGTAGTATTATAATTTTAACTGTAAGCCTCTATATTGCAATTTTTACTCTAATAAATCTGACAACTTTTTCCGTTTGGCTACTCAGCAACTCTTTTCTAGAAACTTTTATTAATGGTATGTGAAACATGATTAAGATAATTCAATATAAGATGTTAAGATTTATTTCATGAGTACTTTTTTTTTACGTTGAGGTATTCTCAACCATCTGAATCAAATCTGAATTCCTGCAGATCGTGTTCATTGCCGACTAAAGATCGTGGGTATAAGTCTGAAATTTAACTACCTTTACGAATTCACTATCTATATAAAATCCTTATCAATGTATATTACAATGACTTACTATAGTTTTCAAAACATTGCGTGGAGTTTTTAAAGAATTAATACAAATTTTTAGATGTAGACTTCCAGTTTATAACAGCTAGTAGAACTCATAAACGAATAATTCAGAAAAGATTTAATCTCCTCCAATTTTGAGTTTCGTTCACCTCTTCTCTCCTTCATCGCTATTCGTCCCTTAACATTTGACATCGAGTGTTATTCCATTGTTCCGCATATACGTTTCTCATAATTTTTATAATTAAAGTTTTCATTTTGCAAGACTCAATTTTAATATTTTTTTCACCACACGCTCGCCGAAAGTCCAATTTCCCTCCCGGCGCCCCATCGGGAGTTTGTACTTTCGGCTCGCTGTGTGTGAAAAATAGTATACATACCTAGCCCTGTATAACAAGAAAGCCTCAGATCACATGTTTGTCAACCTCGGCTTCGCCTCGGTCGACAATTACATGTGATCTGAGACTTTTCTTATTATACAGGGCTAGGTACGTAATATACTATTACATACTCACGTATATTTTCTTAAAGATTTCCTCCGTTCTTTTACATTACAATATAAAGAAAAAAAACTAAAATTTCTCTCTGTACATAAATTTTTATCTTAAATCCTTTCCAATAAAGAATATCCAAAGAAATTTCAAATCGCCCTTCAAAAACAAGTGTCTGCTCGCACCTTAGCATCTCCGCAGCAACACCTGCAGCGAGTGATCTAGTTTTCACCTCCGACAGGCGCGAATGGACCAGTTTCCACCTGATCTGGAGCGTGCGGTCGCTTTGTCGAGTGGATGCAAAGAGACGAGCCGGAGAATCACGCGCCACCGTAAACGAGACTCGCGGACACACAGAAAGAGAGGGAGAGAGCGAGAAAACAAGAAGGGAGAGAACCAGGCTGAAACAGGGATTCCGATACGGGACAGCCGAGCGCTGCTCATCTCTGCGGGCCGCGTCCGGCCGGAAACCTGTCGAAGCGCCTGGGCCGCGCGTGTGCCTCCGCGACGAAAAACTGGTCCACGCGCCCGCCCCGAGGGGGATGCTGCCACGCGACAATGACCGCTGTCCAGTTTGCGAGGCCGCCGAGGGCTGGTTTAAGCGCTAAATGACACGGCCCTCCACTATGCGGTCCGCGCTCATCTCCGCGGCATTGCGATGAAGGGAGGATGGCCCGCGCGAGGCTCCCCTCCGATGCGGCTACTCTGTTTACATTAACGTCGACTCCTCAATGGGGCTAATCGCTTTGTTTTGATGGACCAACTGAGCGGGGAAGAAAAACGACTCTGGACCGGATCCGCGCTCGCCGAGGCGCGAAAGCGCTCATTACGCTTTGTGGCCAATTCATATTTCATTTTCAGAGGAAACGATCTTTCGATGGGATGTGCTCTTGGAAAAATGAATTTTACGGTGTTTCGGAGGAATTCTATGCTCGCTTCTTAAAATGTGAGCCACTTTAGGTTGACAATAAATTGATATGAAAGTCTCTGATACTCGGGCAATGTTGACATATTGTTCTTTACGTTGATTTTGCAATGAGTCTTTGTGTAAATACATAACATCTGCAAACAATTACAATAGTCAATCTAGTTTTTCTGAAATTCACCTTAGTTGAAATCGATGAATGGACACATCCACTGTATTTTAATGATTTTTGTATTTAAGAATAGATTGCTGCACATTGTATATCGTGGTAGGAAGCTGGAAATCCTTCAAAATTATAGTCTATATTTATATTATTTATTTAACATTTTATATAATAGGCTTTTTTACGGATATATATTACTTCTCGAAGAACACAAATCGCTGATATTCTCAACAATTAGAGTCATTTATAATTAATTAAGTTCGTAATGTTAACTATTCTATATGTTTTCTCTTCCAAACTAAAGAGTAAAGACTCAAAAGGGCTAATACTCGTCTATTGAAGTAAAATAAAACAAAGTAAATAAAATATAAATGAAAAATTGTTTCATCGCTGTTAATATATTTATTACCCTACTTTATGATCTTACTTTTAAATTAATTTTCTACTTTTTTTAAATTTCTTTATTATAAATGGGTATAAGAACCCCAAAATAAAACAATACTTTACACATAAGTATACATTTTATAGTGATATATATTATATATATAGTAACTTCAAGAATCAAATATAAACTTAATTAACAAATAATTGCATATTTCACACTATTTAATGCAAATCTTAATATTTTTATTTTATTTCAATTCCAAAAGCATCCCTCTACTGGGAATTTCTGAAAACTGGTCTGTGATGGACAAATGGTAGCACCATGGCACAGAAAGCCGATAAAGTAGAAAATCTGTATTCTTGTATAGTAGAACTCTACTGGTACAAGTTCTGCTGTGGCACCAGTAGTAGATAAGCTATAGTTGCTATTACTAAAGTCATTTTCTTCACAAAATTTAAAATGGTTCGCCTTGATTGATTTTCAAATAAGATACTCATAAATAAGTTATATATTATTTTCAATCACTGAATATATTTATCCAAAATAAATTGTAGACGATAGATTACCATAAAATTTTATTGAAAATAATAATCTAAATGTAAAAGTAAATAAGATACAGTAACTTTTTCTTGTAAAATACTTTTTTTATAGACTGTCAGCCTAACGGACATTTCAGCATCCAAAAGCTGAAAGCAAACATAATTTTCAGGCTGCACAAAGTGTTCCCCGCTCAAAAACAATAAGTGAAACAATCATATACTCAGAAATCTTTTATTGTTTTCTTCATTGGCACACTTGTATCTTTTTTATTTATTATTACACGCGCTCACGCAGCAGCGCATCAAATTTTCCGACAGGAATGAAAAAGAAAAAGAAAACATAAATCGATAGCCCTAGAGGCAAGTAGGATTGAGAGCGGAAGTGTAATGGAGGACAGATGGCACACCGTAGACATCTTAAAATTATAATAAAGCGATCAAGCATCACCGGCTCGAAGTGCACGTATATTGAGCGTGTGGTAACACCTCGGCTCGATGAGGAGAGATGAGCGCAGGTTTTTCTGACAAGAGCCGCTTCACCACTTGCTGTGCCAACCGTGACTGCCATGCCAGCCGTGTCCGATGCTTAGAGGCCAGCCTAGGGACCAGCCGTGCAGCCCGTGGCCGCCGCTCCATCCGTGTCCCGACCAGCCGTGGCTGTATCTTCAGTAAAAGACGTTAGAATCCTCCATTATTACGACTGCAGCCGCTTATCCAATTCATTTTCTTTTTATGTAAAGCTTTTTCAGTTTATAGTTACGACTCATAAAATTATATAAAATCTCAATGAGCTTTTAATTCACATTGAGAATGGCGTTTCTACTTAATGCGACCCGTTATTAAATCAACAGGCATTCGGAAAATTAATAACCTTTAACCGTAGAAAGTTCTTCGTCTGTTTTAATATAATATCATTGTCCATTCGTTTTATAACAAACATTTTTTTTCGTTTTAAAAGACTTTAATGCTCGCTTTATATTAGCTATAGTAAAATCCAACGCGCTTTGCGCGTCCACTTTTGTTAATTGTATTTACAATTTTTGAAGTTAGATTTTTAAATTCTGCGCCATTTAACAGGATATGCCCTTACTCCAATCAAATCGC
This sequence comes from Sycophila texana, assembly GCA_035582955.1. Taxonomy (NCBI): domain Eukaryota; kingdom Metazoa; phylum Arthropoda; class Insecta; order Hymenoptera; family Eurytomidae; genus Sycophila; species Sycophila texana. The sequence continues at coordinate 1,921,485 of JAWWEN010000002.1, forward strand.
GCTTTAAAATACTTCAACATCATTTTTTTAAGAGAGGATTATATTAAGGAGATCTGGCATGTTTAAAAAAATGGATAAAAAACGTCTCGAAAAGAATAGCACACTATTAAAAGTGCACTATTATGATTAAATGTGCCAAGGATGAACATCTAAACTCATTTTATTAATTAAATTGTTGATAATTAATTTCTTACTTTGGTCACTCGACAGTCTCTACCCGAAACACACTGGCAGTTATTTTTATTTGCTTATACACCTCTATGAAACTCGTGTATTGATAATACAATAATCTACAGTAACAAACATGGACACTCCGATACAAATTACCATACTCTCGGTTTCATTTGCCAAAAGTGTAATAAATTTTGTCATATGTTTATATGGCAAATTTTACTATAGCGTAAGGTAATTTTCACCTGAGCTCCATCTGAGTCACGTTCTCAAACAGATATTAATTTTTGCAATACTTTTTTTCAGTAGATAAACGACCTCACAGAGCGTATAGAGTGATGGAAGTAATTAAAATAGTACTAAACGTTATTATCCGAGCTTTTAAAAATTGTTAGCAATCTATTTCTTTAGTATTGCATCTAACTTACATTGGCCAACCGACGCTAACGTGTCCTATGCCGTGCCCATGCCCATAGGATGGCCAAATCCACGGGCTCCAACCGTAGCTCCTCTTGTCAACTTTTTTATCCTCGACTACTTCATCTGCCAATTGAGTTTCTTGTGCAATCCCTTGTATTCGGCCTTCGTCAAATGCTTCCACGGGTTTCTGTATAACAGCAGCGTGGCTCAACGCCAAACCAATGAACGAAAGCAAAAGCTATAAAAAAAAAAGTTTAATTCCACACTGTTTTAATAAATCTATTCAATATATACACAAATGAAATAGTTTTTCTTTAACAAATTTCGAATCTTACCCAAAGTTTCATTTTACTAATACGATTTACTAAGTTGTATGCGATCCAACCGACTGGTACACATAAGCAGCGTCGGGCGCACTTTTATACTAAAACTCTTCATGCAACTCGTTTCTATCATTATGGTGAATTCCTGGTCCACCGGTATGGTGTCCCGTAGCTAACTCCAGCCTGACCACTCCCATCGGCAGAATTGCAAAACACACTTACCCGCTCAATCAAGCTCTCTTAAAACGCATCCGTAACGCCTTGTTAACCCGCAAGCCCTATTAGTGGATCGAGTATCGGTCCCCCGAGGAAAAATGTAAATACAGGAAAAAGTATCATCGAGTGCCGTCCGGTCATTACGTGCGCCCAGGCGCCGAGTTATGTCTCTAACGTTCTGGATGAAAGGGATCGAGTCGATCCCGAGAAAAACGGGAAGAGTTGTGCGATCGCAATCGGTGAAACCAGTGCCGTAACAAGTGGATCGCAGAAAATGGATCGTTGACTCGGCGAGTCGGCCTATCATGAGCGGGACACATTGTTATGTGCACACCCATGTAAAAAAGGTGGGTATAATTTATGCTTAGCTTATGTGTGATACTTTGATATATAATTAATGCACAGATTTGGTATAGAAATGGGCATGCTAAAATTGTGCATAATTTTTGCATTATGAAAAAAGTAAGTACAGTTAATGCTTAGTACAAGTATAACTTTTGAACCTATTTGAACCTATTTTGAGTATCCTTAGTAGGTTTAAAAGTTATACATATACTGAGTATAAACTATACAATTTGTCTAAAAATTTGCAAGGAACGTAAAATGCGTACTTGGATTTCTGAATAAAAAACCATGTACTTACGTGGATTTATTTAGTGCGAAGATGCACCGGAGATTTCCGCTTCCTGCAACAAGCTGTTTTGTCGTATTTATATACTCTGTTTTTTAAAATTATGTACAATTTTAGCATGACCAATTTCTATACCAAAACTGTGCATTAATTAGATTAAAGTATTATAAATAAACTAGGCATAAATTGTACCAACCTTTTTTACGTGGGCAGGCACCATACTGAAAACAAATTTGGCAGAATTTTTATTATACCAGCAAAATCCGATGCGCTTCGCGCGTCCACTTTTTAAACTTGTATGTACAATTTTTGAGATTAAATTTTTAAATTCAGCGCCATTTAACCGGATATGCCCATGCGCCAATCAAATCGCGTTTTAAAATCCTTCACAACATCTTGCCATCCTTTTTTAAAAAGAGGATTGTTTTATGGTGCTGCGAGGACAGATCCTTAAAGTCTTGAATATTTTTCAATTTGATTTATTTGGTTTCTATTTAATTTCGATTGTAATCTTTTACTTATTTCTTTATTGGAAATTTTATTTTTAAATATTATTACATGTATTATATGTTTATTCATTTAGTTATGAGTACGATCCATGATTTTTTATATGTGTTATTGAATTATTTATTACAAAACTTCCTTCCTTATAATAACTGATTGATCATCTGACCGTTTGGGACTCTAACTTTTACCCTTAAGACACCTCCGAGATGCAGTATGCCCCCAGAGTGTAATAGAAAAATAATAATTTTAATTCCAAACATTTTCTCGATGATATAATGCACTCGCATCATTATCGTCTTTATTTTAGAAGAATCTTTTGCCGTCCGGGCATGAATCGGAGGATTTCAGAACTGTACGTTTTCCAACGTCATCCTTCTTTATTTTCGAGGACTAGTGATTCTCGATTTTGCAACGAGCGTTTCCTGACTTTCTCATGATCTCAAAGAAGCGAACACGGAAGTCGGATTTTATTGATCTGTCACTGGCCACTATTATGCGATTCCCACCGCCGTTAACCGTATCCAAGCTAATTATCATTAGTGCGATTGTTATCTTACGCTTCAACGCGACTCAGTCTTCTTTGTTATACATGTATATTTATTCATCATTGAGAATGTTTTTCTTATGCACTAGAAATTTTAACGCCCGCCTCGATAGTTGTGCATAAAAAAGTGGCTAGAAAGTTACGATAGGCGCTGAATGCCGTAACAAAAAAATTAAAATCGTTACCTTTGCAATTTTTTACCTTTTAAAGCTCATTTAGTTACTTGAAAATCATTTAGTAGCTGGCTTCGGCGAAAAATCATTATAAAATAATCTCTGTCTAACTCTTGACTAAAAAGTAGTCTTAATTAGCTTCTTAACGGCCACTTTTGCACTAAAAATGTTTCCGAACAATGTGCCTTAAATGGGATATAAATGAAACAGCGTAATAGATATGAAAAAAAGTCTGCAAGCAAGATTAATTCGCAATATTAGGTACGATCTTACGTAATTTCTACAAATTCACTGTTTAGATTTTCCTCTTCGATTTAAATATTCTATACGACCACGCTGATGCAGGCGTCGTTCAGGAGAAACCGGATCTTTGAATAAAACCCTCTATTTGGATACCTTTATTGGCTAATAAAAGATAATCAGCGCAAAAACAGTAAAATTGATTTTCTCAAAAGATTGACGTGACAGTGCATTTTTTTTACATTGCAAAAGTGATATTATCTTACAACAGCGGCATACGATTAGTAAACAGTTTTTGCAATTCCTCGAAGGACCAAGAGCAGGGTAAGCGCACTTTGCAACGAGATTTCACTAAAGATTATATAGAAACTCGCATCGAATCTCTCGCGGCTCTCATTATGTTTATTAACTATTTAAAAAACAAAAAATTCTATTTAAATTGTAACTCTATAATGGAACGCCGCGTCGTTCGCCCGGCAATAGCGAGATCCCAATAAAATCAGTCATTACGCTGATTGAACCGTAAAAAAAGTTCGAGCAAAAATCGCTTGATTTTACGATGGCAACGAGAACGGACACGTTGCGAAATTGGCCCGAGCTCGAAAACAATATTGTCCTTCTTAGCTTTATCGATGAAACGGAAAGTGTCCCGACTGCGCACCGATCGACTTTACACACTTTCCTGCGGAATTCACAATGGCGCAAAAAAGGGGCGCTCGCTCCTGGTTCGCTAAAGTCCGAGCATTCCAGCAATTCTCATGCATAAAAGCGAGCCGGGCTGAATTTCGCGCCGAGCGGCCGATTTCCTTTTTCGCCCGATCATTTTTTTTTTTTTTTTTACATCACCTCGTCCTCTCCGCGAAGCTGCGGCGCCGCGGCTTTCTCTCCGCGACTGCTGCTCGCTTCGCCGTGTCACTATTGCAACTTAGTTATTTAGGGCTTCCGCAAGATCAGACAAGAGAAGATTTTGAAAACATTGTTTCTGGTCTTGAAAAATCTTGAGATTTACGGTCTTGTCTGGGGATTGTAGGGCTTCCGCAAGGCAAGATTAGACTAGGTCTTGAAACATCTCTAGATTCGGGGTCTTGTTTTCGACCTTGCAGGATTTTTAAAATGTTTCTTTTAGTCTTAAGAAGTCTTAAAATTTACGGTCTTGTCTCCTCTGATAGAAAATTAATCGCATCTTTTTTGACTGGTTGAATAATTATTATTCAGGAATTGAATTTTGATCTTGACACTAAAAAATCTGAACATTTATTTTGTTATTTGACAATTTTTTAATGAATTCAGCGAACTAATTAAAAACTATTATTAACTACTATTTATATAGTAACAATCGTTTATAAAAACCGCTGTCAATAGATTCATTATAGCTTAGATTCATCAGATTTGATTTAAGATTAAAATAAATAAAAAACAAACATTTTAACTTCTTCAAAAACACATATGGCCATACCAGAAATAAAATAATAGACATAATAACACAAGAAGATAAGATTTCTATATTAAATAAAAGTAGTTGAGCGAAAGGCAAAGTATTATTTCACACACACACACACACACACACACAATTAGTAAATAAAAGTTAGTCGGTATATAGAAGTTGTGATAATAATAATGAGAAAGGCAGCACAATATATAATTATTACAATAATTATATTTCTAATATTAATAGCATTTACTGTATAAGTACAGTGGAAATAATTCCGGTCATTTTAAACATAAACTTGAAACTTAATAATTTTTAATAATAATAATTAAGACCAAGCTTTTCCAAGACTATATTTGTCCATAGAAATCTTATTAGCATCAAACTCTCGAAAAACCAACTCTTACGGTCTTATCTCGAAAATATTTTGACGATCTCGTCATGACACTTCTCTTAATTAACAAGACGAGAGAAGCTCGAAATCTTTCTTTAGTCTCGCTGAATCCCAGACTGCCGAGGAAAAAAAAATGCATCTATCGGAGTGTCGATATCGACTGGAGCGATTGCGGGGTGAAACCAGCCTGATTCTTCTTGCGGCCCTCTTTCCCCCACCTTCCATTTCCTGGGCGCCGGAAGGTTAGCCTCGCGGCGGGACGATCTCAGGCGGAAAATTGAAAGCGGAATGTCATCGCTCGGCTTGCAACGACCGCATGTACGAATTTCACGCTTCGCGCTCGATCACCACGACGAGCGACTGCTTTATACTCTCTTTCCTTTTGATATACCTTGTAACTGCCTTTAATTACGCGAGAACCCTGCGGTGCATCGGATACTCGCTCGCCTAACGTAGACCAACTTTTTTTTTTTAATACCACCACCGGCAGGTTCTTATGCAGGTGCGCAACAGTCGCTCGCATTTAAATTCAATAAGAAACCGGCGATAAGTTGTAAAACAGCGGAAAGTGGGGTCTTTACTTTCTTCTCACTAGCGTAATAAACTGGCGCAAAAAAGAATGTCTTTTATTACGGCGATTGGTCTTGCTTTTATTGGTTTATTATTAGGATACGGCGGTTATTCATTAATATAATAATAACCCGCAAAAGAACGTAATTTTACCATTTTACGTAACAGTGTTTAAGGAAAGAAAAAAGATTAAATCGCGACGCACTGTTACTTAAAATTTTATTTAAGTATATAATAACCCTCGAAAAGAGCGTAATTTGCGTAACGCTATTTAAAATAAATCATAATACGTCGACATTGTTACGACAGGCCTGATAAAAAGCGCGCGCGCGCCACATTTAAATTTCACCCGCGGGAGAATATTGGTCCCCGAACATACGGTTGCAATCCCGCGTCTTGCCAAACGAATAAGCGATCGGCAAAAAGTTCGGTATCGATATCGATGAGCAACCGCTAAAAATTTTCCAAAGCGATTACGCCAAATTATCTTTGGCAATGTGTCGCGCAGCAAGGACCCCGCGCTTTCCCAAACTCACTCGTACTTTAATCAACGGCTCTCCCTCTACAGGAGAAACTCATGCATATATATATGCACATCGCAGCCCTAAAGATCATAGGCAGGGCCGATTATCCCATTTATATATATATTATACAAGAGGTGTATTTACAGTGAACTTCATTTCGGTATTAAATTTAAAATCATTCATGAATTTTAATGAATTTAA
>JAWWEN010000002.1:1939756-1981554 GCA_035582955.1 Sycophila texana
TTAAAAAATTCTTCTCCGTTCAAAAATTATGGCCGTTTCCGCTTAGGGTAGGCATATTAGGCTCAGGTACCTTATAAGAAAACAGAAACATTTTCTTCAACTTTCTGAGCTACTGAAGTTTAAAAAAAAAAAATAAATAATAAACTGCAGCTTTATTAAGCTTTTATTTACAAGACTGTATTTTTCATTAAATGCTCAATTTTAGTTTTTTCAATTTAACGGTAAAAGATAACTCTCCGTAAAATACAACGTTAAAAGTAATAAAAATAAAAACATTTTTTCTCCCTTCTGAACTATTGAAGTCTTTAAACAAGTTAACTGTAGCTTTATTATATTATAATTTTTCATTAAATTCTCAATGGTAAAACAATTATCGGTAGAACCTCCTTCAGAACCCGAATACGTCTTCTTATACTCGCACATCGTTGAATATTGAAAAAATAAGAAATAGATGCGTATGATAATGAATATAATAGAACGAATATAATAGAAAATATTCACGCCACTTAGCTATTGCCGTCGTTGTCCGAAAATTCCATCTTCCACAGTACAATGCCGATGCGCATTATGTCAGCCATTGTGCGCGGGGAGGTAGCGAGCTCTCTATGCGTGAATTTTTCAGCGGACCCTCCCTCCCTCTCGGTGCAGTGGAGATGTGCCGATGAGGCCGCGCGCACGATTATAGTACCCGGGGGTCGGTCCGGCCGTGGGGGTAATTAAAATAGACGGGAGGAACCCGCTGCAGAGGCCGGCGACCCTCGGCGCTCTAAATTTTTATTGCCCGAAAGCCATGGTCCGTCGACGGGACAATTGCCGTTTTAAAGACCTGCATAATCGATTGATTGCACCCTGCTTTAGTGACGCTCACCGCTTCGATCAGCGCTGCTTTCTACGCACTTTGCTTTTTTTTTTAGTTATGATCATTATTTTTACGATTGTGAGATGATAAAGTTTACATTCGATGTTAATGTTAATGTTATTGATTTCTTTTGAGATGCAAGTGAATTATTTGAAATGGATCGCAGGTGTGAGATATTGCCTAATTAAGATATGAAAATGTTATATTTTAATTTATTTAATTTAAAATTTTGACTAAGATATTATGTGTATATATACAAGGAAGTATAAATAGATTATTATCCTAATTTGAACTGAATTTAAAGTCAACGAGCTGCCTAATCGTTGATAAATTGAATATCGCCATAAAAAAATTGATTATTAATTTATTCGACTGAAAAGCAGGTAACGCAATAAAAATATTAATATATATTTAATTAACATTGTAATAAGCTGAAAATTATTTCTTTACCAAAATAACGTAAAGTAACCGTTATTTTTAAAATCGCACGCTGTAAATAGGACGACAATAATTGTAGGTAATGATTGCACTGTAAATCCCGCTGCCAACAGTAAAACTATATAGTTCACTCTCGAAAAAAAAAAGATATTGCATAGCCAGGCGCTCAAATTGGAGCAATATCTTTTTCTAGCTTCGTCATACTGTTAATCCTCATTAATGGCCATAATCCCCGGGATTTTTAGCCTTATTTTTACATCTCATCGGCGTACCTGACCCCAAAACATTTCTTATACCTGGTAAATACGATCCTACGCTTTCGGTCCTTTATTTGGGAGTGCATGTAGTTACGACGGCCACGGAACGTTATGCAAGTGTGTCGCATTGTCCCCGCTCTTAATTTCCAGGAAGGAAGATCTTCAAATTTTTCAAAATGTTGTATATACACTGCAGTCTGTGCAGGTTTTTACACGATTGACTCGAGAATTACTTTGGTTATGCTGTTTGCGGGCAGCATCCCTCCTTTTCTTTTTTTTTATTTTTTTTTTATTTATGCAAGCGGATGTCCAAGATTCATATATACACAAAAGTATACGAAAAAAATCGTGTATTATATACACTCGCGTCATTTTGGAGGCGGAAGAAGGAGAAACGTCTTTCCCGCTGGAAAATTAATGGATCGCGCGAAAACCTTATGCGCCGTGCGAGTAAGAAAGACATTTCCTGCGACAATCAAATTTTGGAAGAGATGCGGTCTGCGCCCCCTGAAGAAAAAAAATGGAATATCACGACAGACAGACGGAAGTCATCCAGTGGAGAAAATTCACGGGAGGTCTAACTCGTATGTCACACAACCATTAGGACGAAAGTTTAGTTTATACATATATATACTGCAGCTCTCGGCGTTCCAGAATCGAGGAGAAGAGAAATACTGCGGTGTTCAGTAGCTCAAATGCATTAGCATTATAATTAGCGTTATAATCCCATTTGGAATTTTTTTACGAAATGCAATAACATCAGTATGTATCAAAAGAGTAAGAGGGGAAAGCGGTGCATAGCGAGCCTCGAGGCAAAGTAATGAACATCCCGTCCTTAAACTATAAATAAGGTATATATCCAAGAAATTATTTCGATACAATGTAATAGTAGAGTCTAAAGGGAAAATGTTTTTTTTCAAAATGCATTTTTTGTCGACGATTCACTTTGACTCCAGGCTCGCTGCGCCCCACTTCAACTTCACCCAATGTATAATACAATGCACTTGTCAGTGTAAAAGCATTCACTCAGTAGCAGTTAAAATAAATTTCGAGTTGTTTCAAACTAATTGTTAACTTTTAAATGTTTCGCATGATAATAAGATTCAACGATAAAAATGATATTTTCAAAAGGAAAAAAATTAATTTTTAATAAGATACGACTATTATTAACACAATGGAACAGAAAAATTAATTTTTAACAAAATTTACAATCATTTTTATTAGAATAAAAAATATATAATGCAGTTTTAATAACAGACGGTATAACGTCTTATATATACAAAAGAGAAATTTTCGATTTTCTTTATTAAAAAGATTTATAACTTTTATACAGGGAAAATTTCATGTTTAATAGGGAACCTTGCTTTAAAAAAAATCCTAGATTTTAGTAAAAAAAAAAAAATAACCCGAATACAGAAAGTAAGTTACTATAGAAATCATTTTCTACTAAATAGAAAATGCTAAATAAAGTGGTCATATAACAAAAAATACTACAGTTAACAAGAAATTAAATAAATTAATGTTTATAAAACCACGTAAGAAATTAAACTTTGTTATAAATATTTCCGATATTGCAGTGATATATATACATATATAAAATAGATGAAGATTTCCTCCCACACACAAACAAGAAGTAAAATCGCATCAATAAATGATTAACGACAAAAACGGCCAACAATCGGTCAGCCCGACAAATTTAGAGTTTTTAGCTCTATTTAGCCGCAGGGTCCAAAGACCAGTCAGACTTTCTTTCTCCCGTGCGGCTCCTTTTCAGCGTGAGACTGGCGAGCGATCGAAGACGCCGCGGGGCGACCGGGAGCGCTGCCCACTGCGAGTAATTAATTTTCCATCTATCACTCGACCACCGGGCGCGCGTTTTGCCAACAGACTTTTCGGATTTGCATGCTTCCGGCGGCGCGCACGCCCCCGCCAACGGGACGATTCCGCGCGACTCCCTTATGAGACCACGGCGTCCCTTTGTGCACGGACGGCCGACTGCACTGCCGTGTCGCGAGATCGCCTCTTTTTTTCGAGCAAAGAAAGCGCGAATCTCTCTCCGGGGAGTAATATCGACCCTACCATTCATGTATTAATTCATTCAAGCGCTTTTCTTCGCGATCACGGCTTGTTTAGCTGTAGCGAACGAATGATTCCACCTTATTTATCGCGCACTGCACTCAGAAGCGTGAGAACTTTTTTATAATATTTTTTTTGCTAATTATTCCTGTTTGATTTTTAATTTCTTTAAAAGGTAATTTCGCAATAGCGATTTTTTTTTTGTATTTCTGAAACGATGTTTATATGGTTGTTTGTTATATTTTTATATAAAAGAATTTTAATGTCCTAACATTGTTGGAAAAATTCACAAGGAGCTGTAGCAAAATTTGTTAGACTTACAGTCTGATATATGATGATATTGTAATAATCAATGTTGCAATATTTCACCTACAGCTTATTTCATGTTCAATGTTATCGATTGTTGAATTTGAAATTGATTATTATAATTATTAGGTGAAAAATGTTCGCTCCTTATAGAAAATGTCCGTATGGATGTATGTGTTTGTGCACGTACGTAATACGTATAGGCCTATATTTTGGGTTCTCTTACTTAATGGTTTTTAATCTATAAATACTCATTCTCATTGTATTTTTTTATCAGTTAAGGACGCCTTTTATTTTTTTAATGAGTTTTTGTAAAAGTGAATTGTAAATTTTCGGTAAAGATTGTCTAACTTTTTTGTTGATATTTTTAGAATTGTTTACTTTGTTTTTATGTTTCTTTGTTATACGCACTAAAAAATGTTATTTTTGTTCAAATTTTATAACTTGATAAGTAAACAATGAAAAAAAAAATTAACAAATTGTGACACTAAAAGCTTTTATAAGAACCATGAAATCGTACAAATTGTAAATTATCCTATGAAATTAATTATAAGAATACTTCATTAGTATTATTTCCTTGTTATATTGTTTACAGGAAAAATAATTTAAAAAAGCTATGTATTATAATAATTACAAAAGGCACATGTAATATTTCTCGTCGTGGAATTGTTTCATCGGTAACTACCTTTAATTTTATTTCTGTTACTGATTATTATTCATTATTTAACAGTATAGTAATATAAAAAAAACTCTCACTCAGCTGATCTAGAATTCAATAAATTGTTCATCGCAAAATTGTACAGAAGCGCTATACTAGTAAAAACGACGCATTTCTTTTATTTTATTGTTTGTCTCGGCCCGAGCTTGAGGAAAGCCATAAAGCAATAAAAACCACTGGAACGACGTCTCGGTGAAAAAGGTAACTTCGTGCAGTTACTTTTTTTTTGCACGCTTACCCATTATAAATACTTAACTTTGAATTTCCTTTTTTTTTTTTTTTAATCTCGCAAGCGACCGCCGAAAATAACGACCCCGAGGTACAATATTATCGGAAAAGCTCATCCAAAATGAGGGCCCCCAACATTTTTTTTTTGCGCAGTCCCAGGCCGCCTCACATTTCCCCGGGCTCCACTTAACTCCGGGCCTTTTTTGCTCGGCGTAATCCCCAAAAATATTGAAATCTCCGTGGCGCGAGCACAATAAAAAGCGGCCCTTGGGAACCAACCGACAATTTGGCAGTGGCAACGGGTTGTAAACGCGCGGCGCGCATCTTCTCCCGGGAAAGAAAATTACCGTTAAATCCGGTAGTCCCCCGCATCCCTTTGGAGTTTCACAATCTGCGACTAAGCGGGGCCCGACGGATTTTCGCGATCGACAGTCGCGAATAGAGAGGCAAATCGAGCGGAGGAGCGCCGAAGAAAGGGCCGCTACACCGGGGGGAGGATCCGATCCTCCGGCGCGGGCTTTTCCGCCGGGAGCGTGACACTCGAGCGAGTCGGCCGAGTGTCCGGTTACTAAGCCCTTCGGCAAAGAGTTGTGTCGCCTGCGCCTATTAACGAGCGCACTCGTACGTACCTTATACCGTATATCTCTTGGACGAGTGCCCGAGAGGCTTTTGAGCGCCGTGTTTGAGCTTACAGTCGTCGCGTCCTTTTGTTTACCGGCCAGTCTCGGCTTTCTTCTTTAGCGGTTCGAGAGCACGCGTCCGCGATTTCGCCAAAAGGGACCCGCACTTTTCAAACGGACCGCGCGCAAGCCTTATGGAAATGCGACGCCGCGACCTTTCTCATGTGCAGACCAATAGTATTATATGGAGTGCAGTTATCTTTCTTTTGTGCACAAGTGTGCGTTTTACTTGTGCTACTGGTGTATATATTTTCGTAAGGTATAATTCAATAAATCTTGAGAAAATTATTGAAGAATATGATGTTCAAATAAGTACAATTCTTAATATAATTAATGTAGGATCTATGTTTTAAAAATATAAAAAAGTATTTGTCAAACTTATTAATTATACATTTTTTTAATTACGTATTATTATTTAACAATAAGCAGATTGTGGGAGATATAATCTGCAAAAAGCGCGAAATTCAAAATTATATCGTTGTTAAACGTATAACTTATATTCGAATCAATTTAATAAAAACATATTTTATTATCAATAATTGAGCGTATCATCATCGTAGACATTTTTAGTGTTTTATTATTGATTTTAATAAAAAAAATGCCTTTGTCTAATTAACACATAAACTAACAAAAACGGTTAATTTTATACCAGGGATTGTGTGATAATTAAACAATTGTGTAGCGAGAGATTGTAAGATATAATCTCCTTAATTTTAGTGTTTTTCGAGAGAAAATAATTTATTTCGAGAAATTAAGGTATCGATGAAATACTTTTCCAATCAATTTATACCAATTAAATTAATATTATTGAACCGTAATTTGAAAATCCTAAATGTTATTTTGGCATAATAAGGCCATAAGTGCTGACAGAATCAACTGATTATGCAATCCGCAGCAGTACATTTTAATTTAGTTTTAAATATATTTCTACAAGACTTTATACAATTTTTGTATAAATAAACGAAGAATATAATTTCAACTGTATTAAAGACTATTGTCCGTAAAATTTTTAATAAATAGTAAATAATAAATAAGAGTCATATAAAGATAAATTACATACAATAATTGCTATAATTATAAACGTATGAAATGGCTTTGTTTTTATAAATGGCATGAACAAAAGGCTCATTAAAATTTTTTTATATCGATGTAATGCCAAAAAAAAATGTATTAAATCTTTTATAAAGCAGAAATAAGAATGTTCGCTCGTACCGTGCAAAAAATAATCGGATTATACTAAACTCAGTCGGCAAGAGTTAACTATCGGAATAATCTACCGGTCAAATAAGAAAAACTAGCAAAAACACATTTAAGTCGGAGTATACTCCAAGTCAACTACTTAGAGGCTGACTCGCATTAAAAGGCTTAAGAAGTCCAAAAGTAAAAAGTAAAAAACACCCTCGGGGTCGCAAAAAATTTTTCGGACTTCTCCGCGCCCCTCGCCTCCCGTAAACGCGCGCCAATAAAACAAAAATCTACGTCAAAAAAAAAAGGTGCAACGTTATGGGGGTGCAGGGCTTCGGGGTGCGTATATGCGAGTCCCCGGCTGCAAAGGAGGTAAGCACGCGGCGGTGGCAGCTTTACAACCTCGTCCCTTTTTGCAAAAAAAAAAAAAAAGAAAAAAAACGAGGGCGGCGTGGAGTAGGCAGAAGCGGCAGCGGGGCCCACAATGCCCGGCGATTATTGCGGAGAACCATAATAAAGCGCAAGCCGGTCTCCGACTCGTAAAAGCTCGGCGATCAGGTATAAGGCGCGCACTGCGCATCCCCTTCGTAGGCTGGCAGTAAACTTTTTCTCGGAGTGACCTGAAAAAGAAAAAACACTCGACGGCGCGATTTTTATGACTAATTTTTGCGCGCGCGCGGAGGCCCCTTTACAAGCCGGATTAGACGGAGAAAACTCGATTATAGAGTATTTGGATTAACTTTCGCTTGACTCCCGCCGGTTTGCCCGGATGAGTTAACGACGCTATACTTGGCCGTTGGCCGCCGTCAAGCACCGAGAGGCGCAAGCACCGAGATTATACGGCCGGGTTAGGGATTAGGCGAGGAGACTATCATCGGCCCCTGCCGTGATTTTTTTTGCCGTAATTTTTTTTTCTTCTGACGCGTTATATTGACGCCCACCTTCGCGCGCACCCATCGTAACTTCCGCCTGGGCCCCGCTAAGAGGTCATTTATGGTGGCTTGCCTTCGCGCGCGCGCAATTTCTGCTGCAGGCTTCCGGAGGCTACTATTTTTTTTTTTTACGCGTGCGACGCGACGACTTGGAAGAGGCGAGCGGTCGAGTTATTGCCCAAAAAAATTGAGACGAATTTTTATGCTCGAGCTGGACACTTTTTTTTTGCATCGTAAATTAAGCGGAGTCAGTAAACGTTAATTTCGTTGTCGAAAAAAGTGCGGGAAGATGTACAAGATGCAGATGCGGCTGAGGGGAATTTTTCAAATGATTATTTGAAGTAATTTGTTTTTTTAATTTGGTCTATAGTTATCGTATTTTTAATCGGCTATGGATATTTCGATCATCGTAATAATTGTGAGGAGCCTGATGCACCGTCTTTTTACTTAAAACTATTAAAACTTTAATTCTTTACATCAGTTTTATGATTCAATGTTAACTTATAACATTTTATTTAATGTTTTAAATCGTTGCGTGACTTTCGTTGCTTTTTCGGCCTCAATTATTTAAATTTTATTAGGTTTACCATATGATTATTTGTTCATTTCAAAAAGTTATAAATTATACAGAAAAATTTTACCCAGAATTTATGGAGAATTCATACAGATTTTTACTCAAATTCAGCAGAATATTTACATCTTTGCCAGAGCTGCAGTTTGCCCATATTTATTTTAAGATATATAAATAAATTCAAATTCAAATTACATGGTCAATAATTAAAAAAAAAAAAATGCTCATTAAGGCAGATGTGTTTTTCACTGACCTATACTAAAAAAAGCTGCGTTAATATATCAATGTATTTTTCATTAGCGCGATGCCCTTATACATGCTCGCAAGTCACAGCAGTTGAAAAACACTGGCCAATGTGAAAAATGAGTCAGTGTCGAGCTTCGAAAGGGCGGAGCCGCCGAATTTTTGGAAAAACGAGCCGACCGACGCCACGTGGCACACGCGCCTTGCGAAAATTCAGTCGCGTGCGTTGCACGCTCACCCCGCCTCCCCATCAATATATCGCAGTCTCATCTTCAGCCCTTTTCCCTGTGAGAATGACCAGGTTATACCTTTTACTTTGGTTCTCATTTTTGCCGCGATGTTTTCTTAGCGGAATCTAATTTTCCACGCATCACAAGAGCATAATAAAACTTGCGTACTTCTGTCGTCCTAAAATATTGTTGTTACTCGGAATAATACGAGTCCTGATTGATATGTCAGTAACTGAATGCAGATCTTTAGAATAATGTGCTATTGCAAAAGTAACAATAATTTAGTAAAGTTCGACGCTGTATTAAGCTATCCATTCTTGCATGAAATATAATAAAAAATAAATTAAAAATATAATGAATAATAGTTGATTTATTAAAAATTTTTTTATTGAACGTTAAACTTTATAAGTTGAGAAATTTTCGTAGTTTGCAAGAACATAATTCTATCAATAATATTAGCTTTTACTCTATACTATTAATTATAGATTTAACAGAGAATAGAACGACGAATATTGCAAATGTTAAAAACACGCAATATTTAATAACTACTTTTATATTATATTGTAATATTAATTCTTATTTAGAAACTTTATCTCTGCATTCATATTTCTATTATTTTATTTCAAAAAGAGTATTATGTCAGTTTCATATTAATCAATAAATAAATGCATATACTGATAATTTTATTCGTCCTTTCGCAATCGTCTTCAAGTCTTGCTCCAACGTTCCTCATATCTATCTCATAATTTTTTCAATTTAAAGTTTTAATTCTGCAAGATTTACTTTCAATATGCTCTCATACTGATCGTGATATACTTCAGTTTAAAACTTTTAGGTATCTGTTTACATGTACAAAAATAAAAGAAAAATAAATAATAAATTTATAATATGAGAAATAAAGAAATAGTCGAGGAAAGTAACAGTTAAAGTAAATGAGTTTTCGCGGAAAAGCGCAAGGCCGAATTTGAGAACCCCAGCGTTTGAAAGAGGCTGGATGTTGGTCAGCGTGTCATATGGTCAATAGACGATGGACGCGGGGGCGTTTCAGCAGAGGCAGCAGCAGCAGCAGCAGTGCTACGAATCCTTTCTCTCGCGCAGATGCATAAGGCTCAACCCTTCCGTAATAACGCTTTTCCAAAACTCTCCCGTCTCTTTTGGGGCCTACGCTCACAATGACTCCCCATTGTGCCACGCGGCTACACCCCCGCACGCATAACTGTGCGCGACCCCACCGAAATGTGTGTCAATTCGCTGGCGCGGTGATGAATTTTTCACAAAGTGTTGCGAGCCTCGGCCAGCGTCCACTGCATTATGAGCGCCGTGGCGAATCCACGTTGGATCGACGCCCCGGCGACCCCTTAATTGCGATTGAATTTTGGGTAATTCTGAAAAGCGTGGCATGATAGATATATCTCTTCGATTCTCCATAATCGTTAGTCATTTACAGAGTTTATTTATATTTTTCTTTTATTTGACATTTTCGAATCGAGATTTTTGCAATTTTGCTGATCAAATTATCATTAATTTCATTTCATCTTGTGAAAAGGCTAATGTCACTGTTAAACTATCATAAACAGCTTTACTTTTTTCAATATTTAGTCAATTGTCCCTTTTTAAAGATTAAAATATTTTACTCTTTGTAAAATTGTGAAATTACGTGAATTTCTTATTTTGCAAATACATTAATTATTACAATTTTTTGAAAAATGTATTTCTTAAGTAGAACCCAAGTATTTCGGGCCGAGAGCCCTTTTAAAAAAGACACTGTGCCGTATAGATTTTATCCAAATCTATTTCATTGCAAATAAATAAAATTTTAAAACTTCGATTTATATACTTAACTCTTTTATGTATTTTTTTTTTTTTTTATTAAATTGATTTTAATAAAAGAACTATAACAGCGGTATAAATCATCAACTTAATTGTTTACTTTTGATGCTGCTTAACAACGTGAGGCAAGTCGTAAACACCACGAACGCACTTAATTTTTATACCAGGGACATCTTTGCACTTGCCTACTCTACACAGGACAACGTTGTGCTCTTGCAAATTGTGACCGATTCCTGAAAATAAAAAATATTTTTTTTTTTTAAATCAAAATAATTATGAGGATTTATTAGATCGTAACGGCATTTTTATGTGTATAATAAGGCTGTTGAATTTTACCTGGAACATAAGCAGTCATTTCCTTGCCCGTTGACAAACGTACGAGCACACACTTTCGGTTGGCCGAATTAGGCTTTTTCGGCTTTTTAATCAGGGTCTTCAGAACGATACCCTTTGCAAATGGTTTTCCATCCAAAGGATTTTTGTTTTTCCGTTTCTTGATGTGCGGCCCCGTGCGATGCAACCGCTGCAAACTTACCGAGCGAATTTGTTGAAGACCTATGGAAGTGCATGTCTTTTATTAAAATTATTATAAAAAAAAGTTTTCTTTTTTAGTATGAACAATTTTAAGGATTAGAATATTTATTAGACCGGGGATAGGAGGATTATAAACTTTTCATATTTTTCACCTAACAAAATACTAAAATTTTTGTTTAACTTGGTGGATAAAAAAATCTTAGTGGGTACAGAATGTTAGTACTTTAGCTTTATGTCAAAAATAAGAAAAAAAATGTATAACCCTCGTACCCTCTTAATTCCATCACAATAATTCAAATAATATATAGTAAATATATTTAAATTATGTAAATGTCAAATAATTTTTAAGAAATAAAGTTTAACGAAAACGTGTAGAATGGGGAAACGTAAAAATATTAAACCGATATAATCCTCGTAAGAATTCAAATTGACCCACATATTACTTAACGGCGATCGTTAAGAGATTGCGTTTCTCGAAAGGCATGTCCAACGATAATTTCTAAATCTATTCGATCTTCCTGTACGTGCAAGCAGTGTGCTTTCAACATTTTTCAAATTAGTAATATTCCCGCGGCTAATTGGATTCACGACGTTTAGTCAAGGATGCACATAAGTTAATATACATTGTCGTTACGTTCGCGTTTCTTCGTTGCGACACATGTTTACGTGACGTCAATCGATATGTACCTTTGTTCGGCTCTTTTTAATTCGGTTTTAATATCTTTTAAATTACGCGCGCATAACAAAACTATTCTTACGATTTACACGGAAAAAATATAAGACATTAACGTGCTTTATTATTGTGGTAAATCGCGTGCGGGAACACACGCAATCAAGAGTATTAATAAAAGTCTTAACAACAACTTCAAATTGTTATATCTTTTCTAAGAATTATTTGCAACTCTTCCTTGGATAGTTTTTTTTTCGGAAGAAAAGTGTTTTTTTTCTGACCGAAATTACTTATCTATCAATTCGGAAAATTTGTCTTTTCACATACACTTTGGGTAAAAATGATACGGTAGCTCAAAGTATTTTATATTTCTTGCAAAAAGACGGAGAGAAATTTAGAATAAAAAGTATTTTTGTTACGCGCAATCTACAATTTATGTTTATTATTAAGAATGATTGTAGTACTATTTCCAGAAATATTGTTCTTTTTTAGAAAATGTATACTACAAAGACTACAAACTTTTTAGTAGAAAATGAAGCATAATTTAATGAATATTCAGTAACACTTCTAAATATCAGTCTGTGATCAAAGTACCAGAATAACTATAATAAAAATTAATTTAACTTTTGGTAAAAGAGAAATAAACAAAATAAATAAAACTTATTAAACCACTTAAAAAACATTTGAGGTGAATTTGTAGAAAGCGTCCTCCTATAACGACTAAGACAGAATTCACTTCGTCGAATGCAGGAAGTGCACGATGGCATAAAGCAAGACAAAAAAGATTGCGCGAGGCTCTCGGGTCATTGTGTGGGCGAGCGAAAATAGAAATTATTCGGCAAAAAGCCATTCTCGAGTTTGCGAAAACTCTTTCGCCGAATAATCTCGGGGCAAAGAAGGCCCGGAGAAAGGCCCGGGGCCGGGCCGAGGAGGGGAAGTATCGTGGCATGAAAGGGCGAAAGGCAGGAGACGCCGGGGCCCAACGGGGCAAAATATCGAATATGACGAGCGCTTGACATCTGCAAGCCCAAAAGAGAGAGAAGGAGGCTTTTCTCGCCGGTGCGTGCATAAGCTTATTAAGTAACATTGTTGCGGACCGAGGCTTTTGCGCGGTCGGAGGTCGCGAACGACTACGTCGACGTCTTTCTTAGTACAGTCTCGTTTCCTCCTCTTTTTCTTTTCTCTTCTCTTTTTTTTTTCTTTCTCTCGTTCCTTTGATGCCGGAGGATCGATCTGGCTTTGGGGAATTCTCTGTGCGTTATATACCGTTGGCTGATTTTTCGCGCGCTTCTCTTTACCGATCGGTTATTCGATTTTCCCTATTGTGTATCTTTCACGCATCAAGATCGAAGCGATTGAAAAAAAGACGATGTTACCTGTTCCGTAGTCCATACTGTGGTGAACAGTTAGATCACCGGAGTTAATTCGAGCATTTCTTTCTTAAAATACGTTAATGCGTGGTGTCATTTTGAAATTATTTATTTTTTTTTTTAAAGACTTTTTAAGTTCCCTCGTGAAACTGATTATAAAGATTTAGATTTAGAAGGTGTACCAGTAAGTAATATATTAAACTAATTATATGAATGTAATTAAATTAGACGGAGATAAATGTTGCATTAAAAATGACTGTAGCCTTTATTACAGCAAAGTCGAATCCGAAAAAATAAATAAAATTGATTAATACGAAGATTAGCAAGCCTTTTATTATAAATGCATTACAATAACAAAATTAAATTTTAAATATACCATCAACGATCACTACTTGTAAGTACATATGTAACACTTGTGTTTAAAATTTATTCTTACTAATATTAACTCTACATCGGAGCATTGAAGGATGCACTGAAGCCTTTTAATATCGAAGTTATTAGGTTTATTATTTTGCCATGTAAATTAGTTTAAAAAGCTTTTTTCCAATGTACTAGACTAAGCAGTCTGGTTTATGTACAATTAAATAAATATTTTAAAATTTACTATGGCTTCTAGTCTCTTGATTTGAATCAGTGAAATATATAACTTCATGTCAATAGTGACATTTTCTATAAGTTAAAAGTATATTAAATAAACTGACGGAATAAATTTCACATAGAATGTATCGTAAAATATACTTATAATTTATACATCAAATTAGACTAATTCAATTTTATAATATAAAATATCATAGTATGATTAGTTTTTTTTCGAAATTGTCCTCGTTGTAGTAAACTATGAAGACGGCATATAAACTTTTAATGCAACATTTTTTTCAGTCTATAAAATCGCCTATAAAATAAGATAAGTAAATTATCACACAAGATGAAATTATCTCAACTGTGAAACATATTCTGAAATAATAATTCTACAGGAAATTGCAAAATAATAAAATCAATTGAATTGCAAACGATAGCTAGATCTCAAATGAACTACTTAGACAATATTAGGATTTACACCTATCCGAATTATAATAAAATATTATGAATGATATTAAATATCGAGTTTAACTAAAAACAAACATACAAAACTATAATAATTTAATTTAAAAATTACACCAATATCCAGTCAAAACGGAAATGACACGGCAAAATCTATCAAACAGATATGGAACAGAAGGTATTAAGAAAATGAGAGAGATTGTTTATCTTAAAAAGTAAAGGAAGCCCGAGAGTTAAGACGTGCGCAGCGAGGGTCGCACAATGGGACGCGGAAAATAAAGCAATCGAGCGAACGGGTGTACGCGGCCAGGAACTGGCCCGAGCGAAGTGAACTTCTGTGAACTTTTGTGCGGAGTCGCAGGCAATTGTTGTTCACTTTGAGATACGGCTGACCAGCGTCCATCAATGTAACGACAGATGTCCGAGAAGGGGCCCTGGCGCTGCTAATCCGACCTAACTCGGGGGCTTAGAGCCTCCGGCAGAAGAAGAGAGACCAGCAGAGCCCATTATACGAGCGCGCGGAAGGCAACCCCTTTTCTCCCAAGATCAATACGCAAGATTACATTGCGAAAAATTTCGCTGGACGTTGCGCTTTTGTCGCGCGTCCACTTTCCCTTTTTCCTAGCTCCTTTACCCAGATCGAGATTCCCGCTCCTTAACGGCCCCCGCCTCCTGCACTCGAGCGAATCTCGGCATCTTTATACGCTCGATCTCGCGTTCTTTTCTCTTTATTCTGAGGATTTTTCACTCGTCCTGTACCATTAGCCCATGTAAGTTCGCTAGAAAAATAACTTGAGATTTTTATTTAAAACAACAAAAAAAAGTGTGATCAATGTAGGGGAAAGTGGGATATATCGGGCTTGAGATTTCTATTTAAAAATAAAGTTTAATTAATGTATTAGTGGCATATATCCCGACTTTGGGGTAAAGTAAACCGTTTGGGCCATTCGTATTGAGCTGAGCTTTCGTCTAAAATACGTTTATTTATAGTGAAAAGTACTTTGTACGAGTTTCTAAAAAAATAATGTAGATAAGTATTTTGAAAAAAAAAAGCACACGAGAGGAGACATTATTCTTTGGCAAATTTTACAAGGTGCCAATTTGAAATTTCTCATAAGGAACCTAAGAATGAATACAAACAACATTTTTTTAATATCATGAATATAATTGATTCTTTTTTTTTTTCTTTTTTTTCAGTTCAAAGTTTATTTACAAAGAAAGAAAAAAGAAAAAATTGGTGTTGATTATGTTGATTATTTTACAACATTCTACCAGACGAATATAATGAAATTTTTCCCTTTCCTTCCCAATTTCTATACACGGAAAAAATGTTCTACTGAAAATTGCCATAAACAATTTTGATGTCTTCACAGACTGACATTATAATGGAAAAGTTGCAATAGTATCTTGTAAGATTTACTATATTTTCTTTCAAAATTTATTGTAAATCTAACAAGTAAGAAGTCTAAAAATCGAACAACGCCAAAGATAAAGAAAATCTAAAGAGAAAAAAGGAATTTTCCCAAAGTCCTAGACATAAGCGTGCGCGAAAATCTCGTCCGCATCTAAGGCAAGTCTCACACAAGCTGGTCAACCGCAAATGGACGGGTCACCCCTACCATTTCCGAGCGATCATCCCTGCGACGTCCGTACTTGGCAGTTTTCCACGCTTCCTCCCCCACGCTCACGCGCTGCCCTTTTTTTTTGAAAATCTCGCAAAGAAAGAGGTGAGGCCCGGCCATTTTTGGTGCACGAGGATCGACTGGCCTGCCTGGAAAAGGAAAAAAGGGAAGGGGGGAAGAAAGCTTTGCACCCTTTCGCACGGATCCCCGAGATACGCATCGCGCACGACGAAATACGAGACCAAGGACCCCTTCTTTTCAAAATGAAAGACGAGAGAGAATCCGGAAAATAACACTTTGCACGATGTCCTAGAAATGGGTCACGAGTGCAGTGACGCGCTTTACCCCGCTGGACCCTCGGTCCAAGGAAGAATGCAGAAGTTGCGGACGTTTCCGAGATCTAAGAAACAATCTGTTGTTCGACTGCCCTGCCTTGAATTGAGCGCTTTGCGCTCTGTACAATGCCTCATCATTGGATTTATTTTTTATCTTTATTCTGACCAGCTGTACTGAAACCGTTTCATTTGTGTCAATCAGATGGTTTCACAGTCTACGAGCAAGCCATTTCGGCATACACTATTATAGAGATGCTTTTGTATGGAAATTGTTTGTTTGTACCTGTTGATCACAGATTTATTTATTTAAATAAGTTTTAGACTGTTGGTTTTAATTGTATCTATTGGATAAATTGAAATTTTTAATTCATAAAGATTGTATTTTGAATTAAATAGCAATAACAATTATTTACCTTGCATGGAGCTGTCAAAACATTTTTTAGCTGCTTCCAGTAGTGTTCCTGTATATTTATATTATTTTTTAATAGTTTTATAAATATTATTATCACATTTTGTAATGTAAAAATGCTTTATATACAATTGTAAACTTTACCTTGTACACCGTTTACATAACTGTATTTGGATAACACAGTGGATCCTGAAAAAATTAATATAAATAATATTTTATGTTACACATTATGACAATTCAATGACATTGATTTATTGAAAATACTTTTTATTTTTTGAATACTCCTTGAATAAAAATATTTTTATTTACTATTGACAATAAAGTATTAAGGTTAGGTTAACCAAAAATAAATTCAATATTTTTAAAATTAAATACCTTCGACAGCTCTTCCAAGGCATATCCTTGCTATGCTTGTAACACCTCTGGTGATAAAGTTCATTGTTATTACACGTTTATTATTTACATTAAATTAAAATATAGAGAAATCAAATAAGTTTTCACAACATCTTCTGCACTGTGCGATATTCGATCACACGAGCATGAACCTACTATAAGCTATACATATAATACTATTTTGCCTTGTATCGGTAAGGTAGTTATTAGTCTACTCTACCCAGATAAAATCTTTGTTATCGATATTTCTCGATAGAACAGATTTGTTTTTTTTTAAATTCATCATCATTATAATTATTTACGAAAATAGTTTATTTAATAATAATTTGATCAGATTAATTTTACAACTAATATTTCTGTTACATATATATTGCAAGATTTTTGTAATTCGTTCAAATTTAATAAATAAATATAATCAAAAATATTTTTTACATTTTGCCATAAAGGGCTTTTAAACTGTTTAATGTTGTTAAATGAATAAATAGAAGTAAAATATATGAATAACTGAATGAAAAAAAATAAAATACATATTAATCATTGATTTTTAGATACAAATGTACAGTATATGTACACTTGGTTCCCATTAATTCACTTGGAACATTTACAAAATTTTAAAAAAATGGCTACGATTTTGTCTTTACTTTATCTTTTCCTTGACATTTTCGAGGTTATCGTAGCCATTTTTTCAAAATTTTGAAAATGTTCCAAGCGAATTAATGGGAACCAAGTGTACATGTATATGTATATATTATACATCATAATAAACAAATAATATTATAATAACTATAGTAATTTTTAAATTATAAATGTTATAAATTATATATATTATACCTGATAGATCAGATCGAAGATCGAACCAAGAAAAACTACTTTATTAACGTCTTCAGTTTCGTAAATTTATATAGTTTTTGATCTTTTTGGAAGATTTGCTGAAATAATTTTAATTTTTACAACTCAAATTCATCAAAATTAATTCGCTGGTTGAGGCTCCAACTATGTGGCCAAAGGAAAAATTATTTGGCTTCTTCTTGGTATACATGATATATTTATAACAATTAATTAAAAAATTACTAATTGTTATAACTTCATATGTTCAGGATACTTTTGAATCGATTTGATATATAAGACCCTCTCACAAACTTACAAAAAATCTACTAAAATTGAAAAAGTTGGAAAATAAATCAAAAAACAATTTTTGGATATCAAAGTAAGGAATTTTTATTCAGAACAATTTAGCAATAAAAAAATATCAATCTTGTATATAAAATTGCATATACATGCACTGTGATATAAAGGAACTGATCCGTATACAGCTGCGCTTAGAGAGTGAAACAACATTATTTTTTTTTTAAATTTGTCTAAATTTCCTCGCTTCGTCGCCTTGAATCAATCGAATGAAAAGAGCACAGGAGATGCATTATGAAAAGAGAGAGAGAGAGAAAGAGAGGGGTGAGAGTCCAATGAGGGATGGCAAAGTGTCGGCCGTCTACCAGAGGTGGTTGAGTCCAGCGCCGTAGCCTCCGTAGCCTCCGTAGCCTGCGTAGCCTCCGTAGCCTCCGTGAAGGTAGTTGTAACCATGTCCAAGTCCGTGACCGTAGCCGACACGCACAGGCGAAGTATACAGGGGCGCACTGTAGCCACCAACGTGGCTGCTGTAGCTAACGGACGGGGCCTGAACGTAGGTCGGAAGGACTCCGTGGTTGTATGCCGACACCACTGGAGCAGCCGCCGCTACGTGACCGTAGCCTGGAAAAAAATCAGTTTTTATTATTTATTTATTTTTTTTTTATTTATTTTTTTATTTATTTAATAATTATAAGGACTAAAGAGACCTTAAGTACAAGGAGAAAAACTTATATAGTAAACTAAACTAAATTAACTTAAAATCTACATATAAGATTTTAAAGAATGCTTAAATTGCTCTTTATTGCAATTTAAATTACTTAATTGCATATTTGTTTATTTATTTATTTAAAACCACATTAAATGGGCTTAGTAGCCTTTAAAATTCAAGATATAGTATACATTTTTAGAAAGATACAAAAAATAAAATAGAAATAACTGTAACCCAAAAGCAAACTGAAATAATATTTAGAAAATTTATTATTTCTTGCTTTTTTCAGACTTAGAATTTATTTTATTGAAATTGATTAATTTTTTCTCAAAGATTTGGAAATTGACTGCTTCATCGATCGCCGTTGCAATTGGATCACTGATATATTTTAAAGCACGTCTTGTTTGAAAATGATACGAAGCATGAGAAAACTCGTTAAACCTATTAAAAATATGATTGTTTAATTATTAATTCCAGGGAATATCGCGAATAAATTTTGAGTACTTAGTCAAACAAAGACGTAAACAAAAAAATCTTTTTTATGCTTATTTAATTTTATCATATAGCTCTTGTGGGGTTTACTAATTTTTTCAACGGAATTTATTTTATTTTATAACTGTATAAAGAAAAGTATGGACAAACTAAAAATTAAGTAATTAAAATAACGAATCGCGCCAATTTTAATAATTGCAAAAAATGTTCAGGCTATCTTGCCATCCTATATGACATTCGCGTTTATTCCTACATGAACGATTTTCTGTAAAATAATCATGTAAATGATGACTTGCGATTCGTCATATTTTCCTGCAGGAGTCCTGGAGAATATTCTGATAAGCTACGTTAATCAAGACTCTTAAAAATGATATTATTTCACGAATTGTCTGCACTGATATATAGTCGTGCAAGACCCTCCTTACTTCTATCTTTTTCATAAGTAGGTCCAATTTCAGCAGTGGCTGGTTCCCTTGCGAAAGTGAACTGATTGCGACTGTAATTTAATTGTTCTATACAAGCTTGAATTTCGTATGAGATTAGACTCAATAGGCTTTTACGTTTTTTTTTTCATTTTACCTTGACGACGTGGGATTGCAACACCGACTTGCAGGATACAATGATAGTGCCATTCATCGTAATAGTTATTATGAATAAGGCTTATTGTTTTTTCCAACATATTGAATTTACTGCCTTTATTGGTAAATAGGTACTTGAGGCGCGAATGAGTTATTAAAAAAAATCTTTCCTCGTTTCATAATCTTTGATACAACCTTCTTTTCCTTCAATAAAAGAAACGTTCAAGAGGTGAGAAATGATATACTCGGAATAATTTAATAATAAATATTTGTTCTTTCGATCAAGGCAATTATTACACTAATGTAAAAAGAAGTTGAATTTTTTTGCATGACCAGCTAGAAATCTTTGCTACTGTTTGTTTTATTGATTGACATAACGCAATATATCAGACGTTAAAGTTTAAAAATAAAGTTTAATACTTTTATTAACAAAAAAGATTGATTGGAATAAATGAGAATTGTTTCATTGAAGCGCGCTCTAAAAAGTCTTACGTAAAATATTTATTCAGCTCGTGCATTATCATTGTTATACTACTTTTATTTATTATATTAATTATGTTTTACTTTCTTACAAAGAACTCGGTACTTCCTTAAATTATTGTAACTAAAAAAATAATTAAATTAAAAGTTAACTTTTTCATTAAAAATTTGTATTGTTAATTTCAAGTATAGGAATAAAATTAGTTTAGAAAATATATTATAATTATCTCGAAAATTCATCTTTAAAGTGCAAAGAAAAAGTGCAAGTTAAAGAGCTGAGGGCAGTTTACCTCCATAGCCGGCAACTCCTAATCCTGGGTAATAACCGCCGTATCCCAGACCGAGAAGTCCTCTCTTTTCCTGCTTCTTAGCCTCAACGGCCTCTTCGGCGTAGATGGGAGCAGCCACAGCGGCGATGATGGCAATTAGGATCTGATGTAAATGATACCAAATGCAAATTAGTTACTCTCTATGCTGCGACTACACTCCGCGCTGTACTTGCGCCTGAATTTTATTGTCACTTTAACAAAAGTCGTTCGCAAGCATCGTAGGACTCTATTGCTTTTTAACCGTATAGACTTACAATTGCTTTGAAGGAAATGCTTTTTCAAGGAAATGCTTCGATTGAAAAAGTTTCTGTTAAAAATTCATATCTAAATATAGTCTTATAGCTCACAATAACATACTTATTTATAAATTTTATTTATTTATTATTTTTCAAAACGTGAATCGTTACTAATTCTTTCAGAAGTTTTTTTTTAAAAAATTAAAAGATTTTTCGGTAAAATATATTTAACTAATATAAATTGTTATTTTTAAAAAAGTTGATAGGAAATTAAACTTTTTCAGTATAAAACGAAGTATAAATTTTTTGTTTTAAATAGATTAGGAATTTATGCATAAAGACAATAAATCTCTATGGGAGTCGGTATTATGCTTAATATAACAAAAAAAAAATTTCTTTTAAAATAGATAATTAAGAATTTTGTTCTATTGAACTTATATACACTGTAAATAAGACTTACAGTCTGCTAAACGATTAATAAGTAATAAATAAATAAAATATTTAAAATAAAGTTTAAAAATGTAAAACGAAAATAAACTTTTAACGACTTTTGAATAGATGAATGAAGTATTTTTTCTACTGAATTTTACGTACATTATTTACAAGTTATGTAGACCATTAAACCATTAATAAATAAATAAATAAAATGAAATAAATTACATTTTAAAAAGGTGAATCGTAAATTTGCTACATTATAAAAATAAATCATACACTACTTTTTATATACATACTAAATTTTAATTTTCAAAAACATTAATTCCGAATTAATTCTTTTATTTATCTAATTATTCAACGTTAAATGGTCAGAAAACCTCGCCCAGCAAAGTATAATACAGAATATAAAAAAAAAGTATTAAAAAAAAATTCAATTAATCTAAATAATTTAAATTCAACAAAATGAGTGTAAAGCTTACAATGAACTTTAATAACTATTCAACATTTTATTAAAATCCAAACGCACGTAAAATTGTTCCTTTAAGTACAAAGTTAACGAAAAAATTTATAAATTTTTTCTCTTGATTATACAAGCTAACAAGACAATCAAGTGGCCCGGGCCACCCATTCAAAAAGAAAGAAATCAAAATTCAATTTATCTAAGGGAAAATTAGTGCTTGGAGCCGGGCCAAAGGCACCGACGCAAGAGCCGCATCCGCGGCATACTCACGATGCTCTTCATGTCGACGTGTGTGTGTAGAACAAGTCTAAGCGTAGAATTCAAGTAAACTCGGACAGGCTAGTTGCGATCCAACTGATGCTTGTCGAACGTGGCGCGCCCCGCTTATATACCTCGCATCTCGCGTAAGCGTGCCTTCTCTC
This sequence comes from Sycophila texana, assembly GCA_035582955.1. Lineage (NCBI taxonomy): Eukaryota > Metazoa > Arthropoda > Insecta > Hymenoptera > Eurytomidae > Sycophila > Sycophila texana. The sequence continues at coordinate 1,961,950 of JAWWEN010000002.1, forward strand.
CCTCGACGCGCGCGATCCGCCCCCCGCGATTGCGCCGATTCCCGTGAAAAAAAAAGGAGCTACTCGCGCGAGCGTCCGTCTACTCACGCACACGCGCGGCCGATCCGATCTCGCGCTCGCCGATCCTTTCTAATGCGTCTTACGCTTTTTTGCTTCCGCCTGCCGAAAGATCGCCGCGGCGTGCCCTTCACGGGAGGAGCGCAAGAAAGAAACGAGATCGAGGATACGGGAATAGTACCAACGCGGCGCGAGGGTCACGTCGAGGGTTATAGGCGTCGGCCGATCGACGAGGCTCCCGGGACTTTGTATAGCGGCCCGCGCGATTGCGTCTTTTGTCTGTGGGGCATGGGCCGAGCAACCACCACCCATCAGCTCCTTCGGCCCTTTGTTTCTATCCGTGCGGATGTAACGCGGGGGAGCGTCTAAATGAGATCTCGCGCAGTTTCTCTCCGATGCGGCCTGCCTTCATTTATAGTACCTGTCGGTGCGAGCGCCGAAAATCTCGGGTTCGACCTCGGGGGATGTTCTCTCCTCTTGCATGCCTCCTGATAACTCTGCGTGAAATCTTACGGGTGAAACTTTTAATTACTTTTGTTATTAAATTACCGTAACGATATATCTGGGTATTGTGTAGGTATGTTATATAATATGTATATTAGATTAGTATGTAAATGTACTTTTGTATTAATGCAGTTATCGTGGTTTATTGTATACTTTATTTATTTTTTTTATTTATCTTTTATTTAATGGGCTTTAAAGCCCTTCATAGCTGTGAAATTGCACGTTATAAAAAGTTTAGTGTATAATAATGTATAAACGTGATAAGTTGAGAAATTAAAATAATGGCGACTTAAAATTTAATCGTGGAGGAACTTAATGAGTTTTTACTTAACTTTGAGTTTTTAGAGGCATCAATTGACGTAATATTAGTGATCGAAATAAGGATAGAATAAGTATTCCAATGCTTCATAATGAAGATGTTACTTTAGTTATTAAATTATCTTAACTATGTAGGACTATTCCCTTAACAATAATCTACTATATAATTTTGGGAGGACTCTTAAACCGTTTACAATAATTATAAAAAATAAATCAAAATAAAACAATAACAAGCAACAAAGATAGTTATACAATAACAATAAGAAAAAATTTATAATAAGTTTTTAAAGAAATAAAAAGTATTTTAAAGTAAACAAGCTATAAAACAAAAACTAAAAACAAAATGGATTAAATAAAATGTATGAGTAGCTATATTAAGTCAGATTATATACGTTTTTTATTAAAAATGCTTCATACACTGTTTTTTAATTTTTTTAAATAAATTAGTATAAAATATTCTATCTACTAGTTTCTGTAAGTTTTAATTTTAAGTTTCCTCACTGACTTATATAAACAGACAGAGTTGATCTGTATTTGTAATCTTCCACAGTAATATAGTTTTTACTAATTTTAATTTTTACTGATTTCAATAAATAAATAAATAAATATATTGTTTAATGATTGTTTTTCGTAAACTCGTTGATAAAGTATTCACAAAAAAAATGTAATGAAAATAATGTAATAGTAGAATGATAGTCTAGTGTGGTCACTTCAAATCGTACTATTACGACCTTAATGAGAAGGTACATTTAATTAACCTGCAGTGTATACTGTTGGGTCCCACACTTTAAATGTCAAATGTTGCACAACTGCCATAACAATTACAGAATACTTAATTTTTTTTTTACATGTTTAGTTTTAGAATTGCGAAAGGCCACATAAATAAGCTTAAAAGGCTTTTTATTACCTTGATTAACAAAAAAAAAAAGCTATTCCTTACTCGTCCGCAAGAACGTGACCCAATAAAGTACAATGTCACACGTGCGCTTATTCAGAATCAGTATTACAACCTACCATTTATCAATATTACACACCAATATAGTACACAACTGGGGCCTAGGGTAATAAATTATTTTCTTCGCCGAAAAATTAAATTTTTTACACATGCTATAGCATATATAAAATTTCTATTCATTTTTTACACTTTTATCGTAAAAGGGCTTTAAAAGCCCGTTTGATGCTTATAATAACTAAATTAAATAATAAATCAAAAAAAATAGTTTTTATACATCACAATTACGCAAAACTATCAAAATCATGAAAAAAAAAGAAGAATAATTAAGAGGCAACAAGAGCTCGTTTGGCTAAAAAAGGAAAGTGCGCGCAATTTCCTTAAATTCCGCCGGCATAATACAGAATGGCTCTCCGACCAAGCGAATTCATCTCCTGCTCCAGGGGGAGGAGGAGGGGCGCGGCAGCAAAAAAAGCGACAAATCGCATTGTCCGCGCCGTGGAAAGTTCACTTAAAGAAATGTACGATCAGCGCGCGCGCCGCGTGCCACTGGAAGTGTACGAGGCACTCTCGTTTTCTTCGCCGCGCAAAAGGTCACCCTCTCGTCCTTTTTTTTTTTTTTTTTTTTATCTCCGATCTCGCGTAATAGTTACACCGAGCGTGGCGGTGCCCCGTTAATACCAATAACGTCTGCCGGTAGAGGAAAAGAGCGGCTATAGATAAATTTGACTTGTGAAACGCGGCGCGGGGCCCCGATTAAAGTGCACGCGCGCGCTACGCGTCCTTCGGCGCATTCTTTTTCCCGGTTTTTGCGCCGTCGCCGCCCTCTTTTTGCGCTACAGCCTTTGAGAAAATTACTGATCGAGAGAACGAGAGTAGTGAAAAAAAAGAGATAGAGAGAGAAAAGGAGACACAAAGGAATAGGGTCGGTGCGATCGAAGCGCGGAGACCGGCCGGATAAATTACGAGCGTGTTTACGTCCGGCTGACAGATCTATGGGCGGCGCTGGTACGACCATCGTACGTCGGGATATTTTGATTCGGCGACTCGATGGAAAATATCGAGCGGGTGCATTTATCCTCGCGTTTATCCCGGGATCCTATAGTGTGCCTACTGCATACAGTGCAGGACGATTATCCCCGAGCGATTTGAACTTTGCGGTTCCGCCGTCGATTTGGTCTCGCGTGTGCAATGCGTCGATGTAACGACGTGAGTTCTATTCGGGAATCGGTTTATATGTTTATTATAACACACGTGTTACGCCCGCGGTATACTCTTGTATTTATACACGGTTAAAAGTTTTGTGTTTTGTGTCTTTCGGTAGGAGATTACACAAAAATTTGTTTATTTTATAAGCTTTTCCTTGTGATCTCTTATCTTTATTCAGAATAATAATTAGTGCACTAAAATTATGTTCAGTTTAAGAACACAATAATAGTGTTCAATTTTAAACAGTATTTTAATGTTTAGAATTGAATGGATTTTTAACAGTGTATACCTATAGAGGCTGTGTAAGTTACGTCCTTTTAAGGATGTTTTCCGATTTGTCAAATTTGTATATGAGACTTTTATAAATTTAAAAATTGAGTTGTTTTAAAAATCTCATTTTTTTTTTTTTTTTTAACGGGACTAGCTTTGTAATATCTCTCTTTTTATGCAAAGTCAGAGTTTGAACGTTGTAATAGAATGGGGTTCTTACGAAAAGCGGTTTTCCAGATATGTATCTTTTCTTTATACAGAAAAGTGAGTTTTCTATTGAATTTTCTTCGATAGCAATATACGATATAAGAAAAATTTTCGAATAGTGTCGGAATATATGCGTGCATTATTGGTTTTTAAGGGAGATTTATACCTAACTTTTTATCAGTTTTTATAACTTGTGATCACTCAAAAATAAGTTATAAATTAAAAATTATAATTATTATATTGCTACAATATTTTTTATAAAAAGTCATAAATTTATATAGTTTTTGAATTTTTTCAACTATTCAACTTTAATATACCAATGGGGCCAGTATAAGATTACTCCAAAGCAAAATTTTTTAAACTTACGTCTGGGTTTATTTTGTCAAAATAAAAAAAAAATTGAAAGAAAAACTTCCATGTTATTTTTAACCGACTTCGTAAAAGGAGGAGGTTCTCAATTCGACCTGCATTTTTTTTATGTTTGTCCAGCGATTATTATATCTGCACAATAGTGGTATCGAGTTCGTATATAAGTATTTCAAACATTATGTAATAATAATACCTTCTGTTTTGCACTCTCATTATTTAAATTATTTTTTCAGTAATGCAATATATGCAGACTAAATAAAACTTTCGTTCATAAGTGACAAATTTTTTCTACTATTTTAGCAATCTTAACAAAATTCAGTACCACTGTAACTGGGAAATGTCCTTAATCCTCGTGTCTGATTGAGTAAAGTGATGTAATACATAATATGTATACAGACCAGGTCAAATTTTCTTTTACCCCTTTACTACACCAGCTGTAAAGAAAAAGATTTTCTTTTCCTCCGTGTAGTTTATTTATTTTAAAGGTAATAGTTGACAAGATAAAGCTAAGACTTGTTATCAGTGCCGAGAGAAAGACTGTTTATGGAATTTCTAAGCTCACTGTAAATCACTTCAATTATATGCCTTCACCGATTGTCGAGTCCATGTTTAATTGAAAATAACTATGGTCCCGTAAATTCAGCTGTGGACAGATCAAACTGATATTGGGTAACAAGCAGTGATTGGATTCAGATCGATGTGTTTCCGTCAAGAAAATTATTCCTTTGTTGTGCGCGAACAAACGTTCGAATTTCGTTTGATGGCTTTAATTGACTAACTATCGGGGCTTTACTTATACCTGTGAAATTTACTCCACCTTCAAATAATAATTATACAGATTTCGCCTATACATACTTCCTTTCTTAAAAGTTTAAAACGTTTATTATGAATTACTAAAAATATAAATTAAATGTTGTGGAAATTATACTTTACTTACGTAGGAACTTTATACTTACTGCTATAAACGTTAGAGAAATCATAAAAAAACTGAGTTATCTTTATGTTATTCTTTCATCTCGCTTTTATGAAAAAGAATCTTGCCCTGATAATAGAGTAGATCAATCTTTTTTTTTATTTACGAACAATAAGCAATCTCTTCCTATCAACTTATAATAGTATTTTTATACAACTCCAATTGAATAGTTTATATAATCTAAATAATCAGACTTGCAAGATGTATTGGTTGTTAAAAGAAAAATTTATTCGACGCTGATTCAAATAGAGTAATAAAAGTACAAAAGTTCCCACGATATAGCGATCGATATTAGAAAATTGAACTCCACTCTGTATAATCTAGATTTTTGTGCAATCGAGTGCCGATTAGATAGTTTGCACGATTATTATGCAGAATTACGTTAAATCTGTAAATAGATAAACAAATAGAGTTATATACACGTACGTCTTACATTTCTTACATATGTATAATCATGTTATTATACGATGTGTTAAAAAAAGAATCATGTAAATAAAATACATCCCTCAATTAAATCTCATCCCAGGAGTTATGTAATAAGTTTTATTAGCCACACTCTAGTGTATTCATAATTTATTTAGCTATTTTTAAAATGATATTTACAAGCAGCGTATTGCGTGTAAATTTGAAAAATGTATACGTAAAATGTTTAAATGCAAAATAATCGTAAAATTTGAAACTTATGTCGCGCGAAGGGTCATTATAGGTATCACGAAAGTTCTCTCATGAATATTAATCCTGCGGCTAATTAGTGCAAGCAAATAATCCCACCGACTAAAACCGTCGCGGGTCTCGTTACGCATTTGTCGGCATTCGAGCACGAAGCCTCGTAGAGGAGCGTTTGACGGGTAAGAGGACACTGTCTCTCATTATTTTGTTACCTCGTGGTCGCCGCTCGTTTTACGCAATACTCAACTGGCGGATATAAAAACGTGAGGAAATCTGTAAAAAAAATCCTGTAATTGGGCCGAAAAATTAGCAAAAAACATGTTAGGGTTCACCTGCTCTATAAATTTTTTTTCCGTAGGTCTTCTTAGTAGGCGATGAAAAACAAATTAAACACGCGATATCAACATAAGTATTTTTTTGTTATTCTATAAATTGACTCTTTGTAGAATTCAATAATTAATTTTATAGAAATTTAAAAAAAAAAGATTCGGTTAGCGCGGGTGGAAAAACTTGTTTCTTTAAGTTAAATTTCGAATTCAAAATATTTGTATTTTAAGTATGCACTTTTTTTTTATATTTATAAGATAAATAATATAGTTTCTTATAATCTTCCACGATTGATTGCCGAAGTCTTTTTTTTTAATATAATTTTGATCATAAATTAACAAAACAAAATATATAAGCAAATTAGATTTAAGCAGATTATATGCGCTACTAAAGTGGATAATTTTCCATTGTCTTTGTTTTGTCTTATATTTTTTTGTTTTTTAGTTGTAGTTATAAGTTTTAGTTAATATATAGTTTTTATAAACCGTTACACGGTAAATTATTTTTTCTGCTGGGTTTCTATATTTGTAACGTAATATTTTGTAATAATTACTATAAACTTTGTATTTTTGTACTCTGAATAAATAAATAAATAATAAAATCTTAGTACGTTAAATTTTTTAGTTTTGTTTTATAGAAAAATAGCATCGAAACTAGAGAACAGTAATCTTTTCCTCTGCTGGATATATTACTTTTGAAATGTAATGTCATTTTATTTTGTTAAATAAGTAAATAAATTAAATAGAAATTTGTTTTGAACAAATACACTTGAAGTTTCACACGATTTCCAAGCACTTTATTTATATAAATTTGAGAAACGTGAGAATCTTTGTTTGTGATATATATATAGTGCACCGAAGTATTTGGAGAATTTTCGAATGAGATGGTTAAAATGCCTTTTGCGGCGAATAAGTATTGGAAGAAAGGATTGAGTTCACGATTTCGCAACGGCAGATTATTCCCTATTCACTGAATTGTTTTAGCGATTCAAAGAGAGAATTGAATTGGCGACTTTTGTTATCATCGTGATCGATGGCTCTTTGATTAAAATTAATTGTCTCCTGCAATAAATTATTTATTTTAACAAATCAATTAATTATAGCAATATGCTACTCTCTTAATATAAGTTTTATTTACTAAATATTAATTAAGAAGATTATTGAAATGAAGTATAACGAATCGATCATATTTAAAATATTTTTAAATAATTAAAAATGAATTAACAATTTATTGTTAATTATAATTATTGTAAATTTATCACTTATGATAAAGACGACCTTCTTTATTTAACTGTTTTGAAAAATTCTAATAGATGGCGTGCACGTCTAAATTTTGAAATACTGCCGAACTGCCGTATATTCATATCAGCCAGCTTCAGCTATATAGATTTAGCCGGCCTTCTGAACGGCTTATTGTTTATTCATAAAAAAAAACAAAATGTGCGTGTATAATAAGACATTAAATTTGGACAGCTCTTAACTACTGTGAAATATTTTTTGTTATGTTAACTAATCATCAATTTGTTAAAAAGATACGGTGCAATTAATTCAGTAAGATTGACATCAAATTACAGTTTCGTAAATTTTTTATACGTAAGTAAGATTTGTTACTAATATAATATAAATTACTTAAAAGATAATATTTTTGCAGATAGTATATTAAACATAAAGCTGTATATTTTAAAATAACATGTCGATCATAATTTTTTTCAGCAAATATTTGCCACAATAAATTAAGGTTATGTTGTGCCACGGTACACGTGACTTTGCGCTTTTGGCGCGAGTATTTAAATGTTCGAAGTGTCTTCTTCCATCGCGTCAGACAAGTCAAAAGTTTGTAAAAGGAGAAAAAATAAAAAGATTGCGAAAGGAAGATAAAATGTTTTTTGGAAAGTTAGTCGAGACGAAAAGAGAAAAAGACAAACGTTTGAAAGAAGAATTATTGGGAAAGAAAAAAAAAACAGTGCCATCGACAGCTAACTCTGAGTTAACATGGATATTAGGATCCTCTAAATCAATAGAAAAATTTTCTAAAAATTTACCAAAAGATCAAAAACTTTCTTTAAATTCAAATCAGATATATGATAGCAAAGAAGTTCCTAAACCAGAAACTATTAATAGTGTACCGTCTACGGAAGAAAGTAAAACGAAAGAGATTCTTTTGTCTACGAAAATTGTACAAAACATGTTAGAGTTTCCTGTATTTGACACTGAAAAGAGTTTAAATGACGAATGGACAGATGATTCTGAAATTATGACGGTCTCACCTATGAAGGATAGAGCTTGTTTAAAATATCCAAGTGTTACAAAAATATTAACAGCAACAATGTCAGAAGAAGCAAAGGCAGTTCTTGAAAAATGGAAGCAAAGCATGATTCAAAAATATGGATATCGAGGATTTGAACTTTATCAGCAAGGTGATTATTTATTCTGATTTAGAAGAAATTTTAAATTTTGAATATTGATGTGATTCTTCATTTTGATGTAGAAAATATTCTGATATGATTTCTTTTTATTAGAATTGCTGGAGGAAGGCAAATCACTACACTCGACTATTATGAACAAATTATCTGGAAAACCGTATGAAATTCCCAGTAAAGTTCAGCAAGCGTATAATAGTCTTAATAAAGTGTTCGAAGATGTTGGAAGCGTACGAGCTCTTGAATCTCATGTTATACATCCAACACTCATGTACAGAGGGATAGTAGATTGTGTTGCTGTTTACAGGTAACATAGAAAACTATCTTATTAACACTGTAGCAGTCAAAATTTTATACCACAGATGTCTCCTTGTCTTTTAAATCGCTCGGATGCGCATATTTCCTAAATACTAATAATTTTAAATTGTTATAGAAAAAAGCTATGCTTGATCGACTGGAAAAAATCGGATAAGCTAAAAGAAAAAGTTTCGGCGACTTACGATGCACCTCTTCAATTAGCCTCTTATATTGGAGCTCTGAATGCCGACGTGAAATATCCTTTTCAGGTATTGCAAAATGTTGTTAACAGCTAGTTATTAACACTGCACTTATTTATTCACTTATCTATTAAAACCAGAATAAAAATTCTGAAAAATTACATTTTTCTTACATTTTTAGATAAAAACTGGAATCATCATTGTAGCCTACACTTCGGGTAAGCTAGCTAACGTCCACGAAATCAACGAAGAAGATTTGCAAAAGTACTGGAAACTCTGGCTCCAAAGGCTAAAAAACTATCACGTCTCCTTGAATCCTAGTTAATAAAAGAGATACCGACAGTACAATCGTTTCAATGTATATACGTATACACAATCAGTCTCCCATTTGTGCCTCGGAGTTGCGAACGCACAAGTCAATTCCGAGTTAAGGCACCCGAGCAAAGTTTTTCATTTCCGTCGTTGTTACTCGCTCTCCCCTCCTCGATATTGGAAATTTTTCCCTTGCATACTGAATTACAGACGCAGCGTGCACAGGCAGTTTCGTCCGTCCGGCTCGTCGAGAGGAGGCAAGTGTACCTCTTGCCGCGTCATAAAAAGAAACGACAGGGCCGACTTTTTACCAGTGGGAAACTTGCGAATGCGATAAGCCTCCTCATTGCCAGACCGAACTTTCGCCCTCCTCTTCCACCTTGAATTTCCGCTAGGAATCGAATATTACAGGAACTTAATAAGCAACGCCAATGTATCCCATATCGCATTCGCTACTAAAAAAAAAAAAGAGAGAAGGTGAAAGAGGAGAGCGCGCGAGGAAAAAATTCGTAATTAAACCAGCAAGTTTATTGCTCTCGCGAAAGAATAAACAGCGGCCAATCCCGCTGATTAAACCGCGCGATATTTCATGACGTTGAATTTCGCTGCAGCAGCGGCGCCGCGCGAAAAACTCTGCCCGTCTGATGAAAATCGAGGTGCGCTCTGTGCTGTACCTATACGTATAACTTCTCCGCAGTGCGCCGCCTGCCATGCACCTCTACTCGGAGCCGGGCGCTTATCGCGCGCGGCCTTTTTTCGCAGCTGACGCGCGCGGATATGGCCGATCGAGGCGGGCGGAAAAAAGGGGCCCGCGGGCGGAAATCTGCCGATGCGAATGCTGATTCGGTTCGCGAAGGCGGAGAGCGTTATAAAGCCACGGCGAACAAAAAAAAAAAGGCCCGCTTATCGCGAGGTGAGTGATGCTCGTAAAAAACGAAAAAAAAAATTCGAACGACGCCGTAAAAAAAGGAAGTCTCTCGGCTATAGGTGACGTATTTACCAAAGTATAGGTGGAGAGATGGATCGAGTGGTTCGATCAGGGGGGAGCGAGTTCATCTCAGCGGAACTTATTACTAAGCGGAGAGTAATGATGGGATTCACAAGTTTTTTTTTTTTAGTTTTTTTTCGTGCTGGATTAGAACGGATTTCACAGTCGATTGGTAATTCTAGGCGTGGGCATTTCGCTAAGCTCCTGATGTATATATAAAATTAGAAAGAACAATGTATCGTTCTTCATTTTGTTTGTAAACGATGGATAATGTTGTTGCAATTAACAGCGGAATTAAGAGCCCAAGTGTTCTAATGTTAAAAGTGTCTCTTTATAATTACTTTACTGTTGGAAAATATAAAATTTAAATATAGTATTGTGGTTTGCTAATTATTTAAAAAATGGTATATTAGAAAACGATTTTTCTTTAAATTCTAAATAGATCTGCTTTTGATGTAACAATTAAGTTACAAAATTGTAACTAATTTTGTTTTTCTATGTCAACAGTCGTTACTGAGGGACAAAATATTGTGTATCCGTTTTTATATGATTTTATTTTTAGTTTAAAGCGTATAAACATGTGGTTTTTCAACGCTTGAAAATGTAATTTTTAATGCATCGATGAACACACGTTTTTACATAATTTCTCAAAATACGTGCGGTTCTTCCTTTCAGCTGTCGATATATTACAGAAGTAGTTACTGGATCAAATTAAGAAACTAAGCAGTGCAGAAATGATTTAAATTACTATTAGCTAATGTAAAATTTAAAAAGTCAATTATTCTCTTTTCTCTTATATGTCTATATTTTTCCTGTATTTATTATACACTATACCGTGTATCGATCAGTCGCATGTGAGACAGACGACTAACCGTATACACTGAAAACAATATTTTTTGTAGATTTAACTAAAATTTTCTTTGAATTCCCCTTACAAAACGATTTATTTAAATAGTAACTAAAAATTTAGTTTATAATCAACCAAAGTTTTAGTTGAAATAATTGAATATTCAATTGGATCGTTTTTTAACTAAAAATTCTGTCACAATGCATCTAAATATTAAATTAAATCAACAAAATAATTTTGTAAAGAGGATTCATTAAAATTTTAGTTGAAGCTACAAAATTTCTTGTTTTAATGTGGTCACATCGGAACCAATCAAATTAACAATGCTGGCTTCACTTTAAAGCTCATGATCTCTTCAAGACAGAATGTAGCTACTACTTTTATATTATTATTTATTATTTTCACAATCTCACAAACTTCTAGTATACATTACTGCGAAACTTTGCTTACTTTATTCGGAAGAACGAGCGCGACTCTGGAATATGTAATTTATCACATGCAAAGGCATGCACATTTTAAACTCCATTCCTATAAGTATCAAACTGAGAATCCGAAGCAAACTTATCGCGAGCGCCATTCCAGAATACTTAACTAAACAATTAAGCAAGCGCGTACACTCGCAAGAATATTTACAAGACATTTCCGCGAGAATTTCCAGAAAATATACACCACCACTCCCCCAAAATAACACCTGCACCAAAGAGTATACATAAAATATTTCAGCATCCGGCTTATAATAACCAATGCGAAAATGAGCCCGCTCCAGTTTCCCACCGCAAGCCAATGCAGAAAAATCAGTATAATTTAAGATAATTTAACTTCCCGCCGAGATTAAAGCTCACAGAGCGATTCCGCGGAAATTCCGCCGGGCCAGCAGCTCTCGACGGTCCAATAAAAAAAGGGAGGAGCACCTCCTATAAAAAAAAAGTCGCGAGTCCTCCTTCCCCTCCCAGCCAAAACGCAACATATAGCAATTATAACTTTCGACGCCGACGTGCGGGGAGCGTAAAAGAGGAGGCCGAAGGGGAGGAGAGGGGGAGGAGGGTGAGATCCGCGACCCCCGGTGCGCGCACACGCTCACGAGCCTCCGGCGCCCTTGGGGACCGTAAACTAATGGCGGGCGTATGTACGCGCACGACGGAGGGTCGAGTCCGGAGGGCCACGCGCCCGCGCACGCGTTATCTCCCCGGCACTTTGGTCCGATCCCCCCCGTCACACGCGCGCACCTGCGCAAAATTCCGCTGCGTGTCTATATATGTGTCTCAATATATGCACGTAAGTGTGTGTGTGTGTGTGTGTGTGTGTGTGTGTGTGTGTGTGTGTGTGTGTGTGTGTGTGGGTGTGTGTGTGTGTGTGTGTGTGTGTGTCGTGTGTGCGCGCTTGTTTACATGTGTTCATGTGCGTGCGCGTGTACGTGTATGAAGATTTGTGCGTGTGTATGAGCGTGTATGTATATGTGCATGTGTGTGTATATGTAGGTACGGGGGTGTTTGTTCGTGCGCCGGTGGTTAATGCACGGCCTGGTACTTTATTAGTTGCTCGGCCGAGCGAGGCTCGTTCTCGCGCTGAGGCGAGCTTACGAGGGCACGCGAGATGTCGCACTTAATTTTTCAGGCCGCGTTTAGCGCTAAGATGCGCGGTGCTCAGGCTGGGCGCGTTTACGGCCCGACGTATCTGTGTATATACGTGTGCGCGGGTCGGGGCCAAGTCGCGCCCCAACGAGCCCAAGTGCTCTGCCTTTAATGTTTCAGCTATGATAAGCCCGTCGAGAGAGCTTCTCACCCGCGTGCTGGGCGCGGTTTACGCGCGACGCGAGCTTTGGGAATCGAATCTCGATGTTCCAATTTACTTTTTTATGCCGATCCTATATCTTACGTCGTCCAGTGTACTCAGTCGCACTTGGCGACCTGCGAATTGTTTATTTGTTTTGGTATTGGCTCTGTTTGTTTTTGTTGCACTTATTTGGTTTTCTGTTTTTTTTTACTAAGCTTGCTCAGCGTGCATTAATTTTTTTGCCTTTTACATCTGAAGTTCTATTATAAAAAGAAGAGAGAATTAGATTGAAATTAAGACCGAAGTTGTTGATAAATAAGCATTAATCAAGCTTCAAATTTTTAGTAGCAGAATTGGGCTGAACGGTTCTTACAAAAATTTAACAAATTACATAAATCTTAAATACTATACTATGAGAAATTTCTACATTAAAATTAATAAATGTGAAGGAAGCTTTTTTTAAAGTATGTACATTAAAAAATGTTTAAGTGAAAATTATTAAATTATTAAATTTAGTGCAAGATCATTAAATTTAATGTAAAACTATTACGTGTAATGAGAATTCATTAATTTTCAGTTACGTGCAGCTTTGAAATAAGCTTTGAGGCATTTTTTATAATGTAAATTAAATGAGCGCAACTATAATATTAGACTAAAAGTATGCTGTGAGGGTATAAATAACATTCTTAAAAATTTTTATTCATTTGTTTATTTATTTAATCAATATGCAGCCTTAAAAGCTCATTACAAAAAAATGATAAAAAACAAAATTTAAATAATAACAAAAATAAACTAAAACATACACTGTAAAAGAACGCGCAATGCAGCTTTAAACGCTCCAATTCCGCAGTTATATTCTTTAAACTAACAGAGGTATGCTTTATGGAGCTTGAGTACTTTTGTTGAACACAAAAGTAAAGTTCTCTCATGGGATAAAATGTTGCATTAAAGATTACTATTGTCATTTTTACTAAAGACAATAAAAGAGAATATAAAAGAATTTGTGACCTGAGCATGATATTAATTCAACATTTTTCCCCATGATAAAACTTACTTTTGTTTAATAATGCATTGTGCATTCACATAATTATGTTAATTAAGTTTTAATTTGACGTTTTTCTACATATTTATATATTTTTTTCATTATTTAAAAATGTTAATTAATAAACAACAAATAAACAGCTCTACCTTCGGATATTCAATAAAATATAATAAAAAGTATTTATCTTTAAATATTTATCTTTAAATATTTATAGTAAATCTTGCCAATCTTTCGAGTATATGTACGCGGTTTAGTAGTTTTAATAGTAATTTTACTATAATAAAAAATAGTAAACACCACCATAGTCATTTTTAATGCTATATTTTTTTCACGGACGCTTACCATAAGTTCATCTTTTATTAAAATTTAATTCATCTTCCGAGTATGCCTTCACATTAGTAATATCAATAGCCATTTTTAGTGTAACAAAATTAATTTGCTTTTTATTAACTTTGAATGCAAAATTTATCGCCCTGCGCGAATACTAAAAACTCGCCTTACGAAATACATAAAATTCGCCTTTCAACGAAATACATAAAATTTTCGAAAAAACATAAAACACAAAAATTATTCGCACTCCCGGCGTAGCTCTCAAATTATACGACGGACAATTTCGCGCAAAATGCTTTGATAAAAATCAAACTGCATTGAAATCAGCGTATGATGGAGCGGCGTCGCCGCGACCAGTGCACGACACTGGATTAAACGAACCTTCGCTTAATATCGATCGTATTTTCCGGGTAATTTCCGAAAAAACCATCGTAATAACGTATCGGGCCAAATAATCCACTCCCAACCGGTATATAGCGTTGTTACTCACTCCGCGGCACACGCGAGCGCCCATAATGCCCAGGAAGCCGCGAAGAACACGCGCGTCCGCAAGCAGGAGTCGATGTTGCCCGAAATCACTTAAGGCGAGGCTTCGATCCCGCGCATATAACGCATCAATAGTTTCCTATATAAATGTATGTATCTTATATATGATGGTTTCCAATGTATATATACGCGTGTATATATACGATAGTTTCCTATATAAATGTATGTATCTTATATATGATGGTTTCCAATGTATATATACGCGCGCGCGCGGGTGTGTGTGTGTGTGTGTGTGTGTGTGTGTTCCGTAGATCGATCGAGTCGCGTCGCCTAATCTCGCGGACTTGCGGCTGCAGGCACGCGTACACCCCCACCCCCTTCCACCCCCTATAAGCTATTTTCCGTGTGGCGACGGCGGCTGACGCGTCACGCGATATCCTCGCCGCGCGCGGCGTCCCACAGGAGTTCCGGCGGTTATCCAATTCCTAATTTATCGCCGCGAGGATTGCGAGGGGTGCAACACTGCGCCGCGCGTCTTGGAACTTGTATTTCGTCGAGTGTCCCCTTCCCGATGTTTTTCCTTTTAATTTTGCATGCCTCCGGGAAGTTTGGGCTCTACGTGGAGTGCCGGATTAAAAAGATACTTCTGAAACACTCTTTGAAGCTATATATACGTTTCCAAGTGCTGTATACCTGTAATCATGTATAAAGTCTGCTTTTAAAACCTCCACAGAGAAAAACAATGCTTTTTATACGTAACATCACTTTACTCCCCGTATAGAATCCTTTTACTCCCTGTATACACCTTGTGTACTCCCGGTATACTGAGCTTTATGCGGAGGAGGGTAAATCTTCTGAGAGCCACGAACTTCCAGCGGTCGACGCTCAAATATTGAAATATTGTCAAAGTTTACAATGTAATCGATCACGTGGATGACCTTTCTTTCCCACATTTACATATATTTGCGTTATATTGAAATACTCGATCTTTTTAATGTTATTTTTAATTTTTGAAGGGTTTATTATGTTTATTATGTAAATGTATACGATACGCGAGCATTTGTTTATTTATTTACCCAGAGTAAAATACATTAATTACATTCCAAAAAAAAACCCTGCAGAGAAAAATAAAATTTTCCGTTTATAGCTGTCTGCAGGGTATGCGCAGAAAATTGTATCCTTACAAATTAACTATTTATTTAGACTTAAAACTAAACGCGATCGAACCAGTGACATTTTATCTGGTTCTGGCAGTTACACCAATTTCCACTGATAAAACCGTAAATATATCTCATTTTAACTGTAAAAACATGTAAATGTGAAATCGTAAAATTTTTATATTACGTTTTTTATTGCTTGAATTATATGTTAAGATTAACTGTGATCAAAATTAATTACTTATAAATAATAATTGAAAAAGCGTATTCTCGTCTTTAAAATGTAATGCTTACTATATCAAGTCAATATAGTATAATATAACAGTTTTTTGTTTAAACGTGCATATTTAAAGGATATATCTAATAATACACTTTTTTACTATTTTTTCTTTACTGGGTCCTTTTTTATTTATACGTAAAATCTTTAATTCATTAAACATTTGACTGAAATTCTAAATTGCCTTAATGTGACTATTTTTGTTATCAAAAGTTTTGCAGATTTTAGATAAAATGCTGATAGTAAAAATAAATTAAATTATATCGATCGGCTGTAATTAAACTTCGAAATTGATTATTTATTCTTCACTTCTAACAAACACTGCAAATATTTCAAACTTCCAGTCGATAAAGCTACGCGTATTTATGGGACGATCGTGAGCAGCAACAAAAAAAAAAGTAATAAATAAATAATGCACTTTAAATAACTCCGCGCTGTGCATAGAGCAAGAGATAAAATATCAGATTTTTTTCACGGAAAATAAATTTGCAAAACATCCCCGGTATGAAAAAAAAAAAAATATATGTACGCCGCACAAACATGCAAATAGCATTTCTCGGATAAAAAAAAAACACCGACATACACGCGCTGAAAAAAAAACAACCTTATACAAATTCATTGAGCAAGAAATGTTGCTAAGGGCGCGTCCCCATGCGTGGCTCATAAAAAACCAAAATCGAATAATCCAATTACCTATACGATGGAGGTCGCGAGCGCCGAAGAGTAATTGATCCACCTGGGATTTGCGTAACTTTTCCGACGCGATAAAGATCTCCGCAGGCCGTCAATGACGTGTCGGTCCACCCTCTTATTCTATCATTCGAACGCTAATGCACCGAAGGGGGGAGGACAGGGGCTAGAGCGTAGTTTCTTGTATAGAGAGTCGAGCTCTCGACAGCTCCGGGGACCGCTGGCATTATTAAGGGCTCGTCCGCATGCGGAATTCATGACGGCGCGAGGAATTCGATATAGGGCGCGAGCCCTTGCCGCGAGTCTATTTTTAAAGCGACCGTCGATTCCCCAGCGGTGGGTTTCCCCCGCTGCCTTCCCCACAGGCTCTCGCACCCTGCCCCCGTCCTAAGCGGCACATATTCTTCAAAACATTCCTCGCGACGACGACCTTCTTTCACGCCGCTCCCATGGATGCCGAGCGCTCGGCGCGGCGAAAAAAAATTTAATTAATGAACAGGCGAGCCCATTCTTCTCCGGCGTCGATCCCTATAAACTTCCGCGTTTCCCTTTTTTTCTTCGTCTTCTTCTTCTTCTTTCATCCAGCCAGTTAAGCTTATTGTTGATTAACACACACTTGGGACTGCTTCTTTTTTTTTAAAGGCTTGCAGCTGTCTGTGTTTTAAATAATTAAATTTAAAAATAAAGGCGCTTTTTCTTTCTTTCAAGGGCTGTGTTCTTTGTCTGAGTGAGAAGAAATAGTGAGAAACGTGTGATGAGCTTTCAAAGAGAGTATACCATGAACTACGGATGACGGATCTTGTTGAAATTGTAGGATATGTTGTCGTTTATTTATAAAAAGGAAATCAGAATTTTACATTTCACTGTCTAGCAGCTTTTGTTCCAGATCAAGATGTTATAAAGGTATATTAATTTAGTATTTCAAATGTTCATAATTTGGTTATTATTAATATATACTTACTTGATCTTTTGTACAAGTTTGCACAAAATTAATAAGTTGAAAAGGAAATCTATAATATTTAAGCCTGCTTCCGCTAAAATATGTCAATTTCTTCCAAAGTTATCAATAATTAAAGAAGAGCATCAATAATGCAATAGAATTATTAAATATAATAATAATTATTAATATATAATAATTATTTAATCGACAATTTTGGTACAAATTAAAATCTTTCAGAAAAACGTAATTTAAAGATTTTTCGTTTCATCTCTACATATATTTTGCAGAAATTTTTTCAAAAAGCAAGTACAGTTTTCAGATTTACCATTAGCTGCATAGGTATGTATTCGCCGTCACAATGCCGCTATAATCTGATAGAGAAATTTAAAAAAAAAACTTTTAAAAGAAATAACGAGTTGATCGCTTAAATTATCGCCAAAGAGAATGTAACAAATTTTCTTTATCTCTCAGAAAGATAAGACTTGTGTTTTTGATTAAATTTTAAAACTGCAAATCGAGTGAGTGAAAGACCGTCAATTATACAGTTCCAAGATTGTAACAAAAATGCAAATTTAATTGCATAGAGTGAATCTGTTACTATTATCAATAGCTAAAGCGATCAATTAATTTTTTATTTTAAAAGATAGTTTTCTCTCATTTTATCATCGAAAAAGAAAATTTCTTTATCAGATTCTAGCACTACTGCGAGCACGCTTAGCCTAAAGGTAAGGCTTCACGCTAAAATTTGGAAACTTTTTTCTTAAATCACAATATTGAACAAAATTAATATACTCTATATATTATACCTTCCGGAACAAAAAGTGTAATACTGATCTCGAGTGTACAAGATTTTTGCCTCCTTCATTTTTCTACCTAAGAAAACATATATCATATCACACGTTTTCAATGAGATCTGTAATCCGGAGTTCTGGTACTCCTCTAGTTACTTCCGAAGTTTAAACATTGTTCTTAAAAATCCGAACTACAGAGCGATAAAGGCATCTCGTTGAAAAATTAACGGCCAAGTTTTGTTAAGCAAAAAGTTTTCCCTGCGAAAAGATGTTATAAGCCGCGAGAATGCAAAAGACTCGACGAAACAAAAGAGGAGAGCGCCTCGAACTGGAGCAGAGAGAAGAAAGTGTTGTTTTTGGTTCGGCGTTCGAACTTTCCGCCTATACACCAGGTCGATCCGACGTAAACTTCCTCTCGGCTCAGTGTGAGACTTTCTCAAAGCTCGTCCACTTTGCCGCTTTATTTTTGGGACGGGAGAGACGTCAGTCGGCCGGCAGTGACGCACTATTGACAGCGGATAGCGTTACAAGTGCAAAAAGTATTTTAAGGCATGTCAGTCCTTTTAATGAGCTTCCCGGTAAGTGTCCAGTTAAGTGGGCCGCGCTCCTGGCTATATGCATATGTCCATGAGCTTTCACGAGGCTTCGCTATTTTAATTTGAAAACTCGTTCGGATGTATTTTCGGGGAATGAAATTCATTTTTTAACGAAATTAAATCGATTTAATGCGCATATTCAATGAATCGCTGTGTACGTATACGTAGTTCCTCGATAAAAGTTATTTTCGCTAAGTCGGAGCTTGCATGAAAAATTTCATTAGACCTTTCAAATAGAATATCGAAATAAAATAATAATTGTATCTTTTCTTTTTTCAATTTAATGGTATTGTCGCGAAGACATGTAGTAATCTGAAAAATCACAATGACGCGACACTTTAGTAATATTTAGATATATTTCCTGTAGAATACAGTAGTACTATATAGTGTGGAAAAATACCGAAATGTTTAAATGATATATTGGTTGAAAAATTCTAATTGCTTCGAAAGGTATGTATATAAAAATTTATGTACGAGTACGTGGTAATGAGATTTATACGTTTTAAATTCGTCTTTACATAGTTTTTGATACACTGAGAGAAAAATTTGGTAATTTTAAATAAATATTTCGTTGAATAGTACTTGTTAAATATTTCTTTAAATTA
>JAWWEN010000002.1:1991412-2022514 GCA_035582955.1 Sycophila texana
ATTCACTCTAGAAACTGTTACTAAAAAAATAATAATAGGTACCATAATTCTGGTAAAATTAACTATATTCCGGTTTATTAGGGTGTATAGTTAAATTTACTTTTGACTTTTTTCTCAGTGTATATTTTTATATTTATATATTTGTTTATATCTATATGTATATATGTGTGTAGATGTATGTATATGTGTATATGTGTGTGTGTATGTATCTAGATGTATGCATACGTGTGTATGTGTGTGCATGTATACTGCATGGCGCGCTGATCTTGTTGATAGTCATTTTGAAGGAGTGGAGGTCGTCTTCGTGGCGTTTATTGCCTCCGTCGTGCTTTTAACGAGTGTCTCTTTTTAATCAAGTCCCGCAAACATTTGCTTTCGATATTGCCCCGAGTATATGGCGAGTTAATAAAGGCTCAGGCGGTATTTCTCAATTAGAGGCCGGCTTCTGCGACAGGAAAGAATTCGACCCGTAGGGCTGCACGTGATCAAGACATAGATGAGATTTTTCGAAAGTCTTTTCTTGGTCTTGAAGTTTTTTTTATACTTATTGTCTCGTCTCGGTCTTGAGTATACTACAGGTCTTGGCTTGTCTTATCTCAAGTCCTGACGATTTATAAAACCAAATTTGTTTAAATAATTTAAAATACAATTTTCTTCATGGACTGTAAATTAGATTTTAGATTGCTGTGTTCGTTTTGTATTAATTAGTTATACATTGTGTACTTAGGACGTAAAGTTTATCTTTTTAGATCGAGTGTGGAGTAATTGGTACACAGAGAGAATTTTCTTGTGAAATTGCGGTGAAACTCTACGTAAAAAATTACGAAAGAATCACGCTATAATTTCTTCTATATAAATATTTTGAAATTTTGGCGAAGCTTTATAATTTTTATAAGAAAAGCTTCGTAATTTTTACAGGAAAAGCACTGCCGTTTTAAATTTGAAAATCCTTGTCATTTTTATAAAGATTTTTTTGTAAAAATTACAAAAAATTGATAACCGTTCAAAATTCCTGTAAATATTAAAGCGATTTTTCCGTGAAAACTTCTACTGCTTTCATAATGCTTCACGATTACGTTTTTTTTTTCACGTAATTTCTACGGAATGTTTTCAGTGCACATGGAAAACAAGTATTACAAATTCATTATACCTAGGTGTACACAATATTTTTTAATGACACTCGATAATCGCTCAATTTTTAATTTTACCAAGTTTTAATTACAATAATGAATCGTTTAAATATTATTATTCGATCCATTTTCCTTTTGAATAAATTAAATCTTTTTTACCGACTTGCCCCGGCCTTATCTTAAAATACAAGACCCGACCAAGAATAGTCCCGAATCTCGTGCAGTGCGTGCGATCTATAGATTCTCATTTTCACACGGGGATGCGCATCAGAAGTCGCTCGGAGTCCGAGCGATTGAGTTCTCTCGTCCTCCGATGGCCGCGACAAAAGGGGTTGAGTCTTTGTCTCTTTGTCGGGGGCGTATAAACGCCGTCATTAATTTTTATAAAAGGCAAGCGGAAGGGGATCAATTGGAATCAGCCTCCGGGCGATCGGCGTCAATATAAAGGAGCATAACACAGCGGCGGCCTTCGAGTGTCATTAATCATGGCAACGGAATTAATAGTTCTCGTCCGTCTAATACGTCTCTAATGACTCGAATAAGTTTCCCCGTGGGAGGAAGGAGATCAAGCGCAGTAGTCAAAGAGCGAGACAGACGTACATACAGCAGACACATAGATAGATACAGATAGATACAAATAGAGGGGTCAAGAATCCGCGACGCATTCCTCTCGCCTTCCACGAGTCCGTAAACGCGCATACGTAAATACGGGACATCCTTTTATATTTATACGGTCTTTGGCGTAATTCCCATGCAAGCCGGCCGGGCTTCCTCTCCCTCGTTGAGGAGGCGAGTCATCGGCTGCGTGCCCCCCTTCAGACTCACCCCCCGCGCACGTATCACCTTTATGCCACGAGACGAGGCTCGCGAGTTATTTATTTTTATGGCACGCAGCTTCGGAGCTTTTGCAAGCTCTCCCTCCGATGCCCCCTCCTCTCTTCGGGCGCCGACGCGAGTTCCGCAGTCGGACCAGGAGCAACAGGGAGGGAGTCCGTGTGCCCGTTTAATGGCGTTACGGGGTTGCCCTGGCAACGGAAACCCCATAGAATCAGCTCTCGCCTCCCCAGGAAAGCCCATTTATCCTGGAAAAACATTATAAGAACGCGCCGTGAGAGGGACGCTGCGCGACGGCCTCAGACTGCCGGGGCCAATATTCGCCCGTCTTACATGCTTGAAACCACGTGCGCGCCTGTGCTTGCCTTATGTGCGCATGGAGGTCTGCGCAAAATACAATGCTGCAGAGTAAAACGACGGCGGGAGCAAGAAACTGCGCCCTTTTTTCGCTCCACTCCCGACTATATACTTGCTTCTTCGGGATTCAAAACTCGCTGATGCTGTTTGTTGGAAAGCTTCTTGTCGTCGGCGGGGATTACGATGTAGGCAGTAGGCCTTCATTCTATAATTTTTTTTTTTTGAACACATTTTTATATCGACTCTATGTTGTTGATTATTACCTTTTACAGGAAGAAGTTTCGTATAGAGTGGTATAGAAACTCTTGTGACTACGATGATTACGTTATACGATGGATAAACGATAAACATGATAGTGTATAGATGTCAAAAATCTGGGTGTTTGGTTTGATGACTTTTTCGTCCCCTATTGATTATGTTGAATTTAAAGTATATGTAATCTGCTTCGCTTCATTAAACATTCAACGATTGACTTTGTCCTTATGTTCCCGTTTTCACTGTCATTCAGATGAATGTGATGTGTAGATGTATAAGACGTTAGTGATCACGATTTAATTTATTGTTCGCTGCTTTTGGTCTCCTTTTTATATTAACTCTATGCAGATGAAGGTTGTAAGCCGATGTATAGATTAATCATAATTATTTATGTATTTCAAATACTAAACGCAGAAAAATGTTTCACTATAGTGAAATTATTTATAAAATAAATAAAAATAATATAATTGCTAGCAAATTTGTCTACAAATACAGTAAAATTTATTATAACTACAGTAAAATATAACGTAAAAATTTTAAAAACTTATTAGCCACTACATAGTTATTTTTTTTCGTTTTACGAGATCATCTTTGTTTTATTAGTAATCTCATAATAATTTTAAAAGTAACATTTTGTATATATTTGTAATCTATGAAATCAATACAATCATTATTATGATTTTTTACTAGTCTACAAAATCTTAAACAATTTTATCAATCACGATCTTCTATTACTAATTAAATTTACACTTTCCAGAGCAGAATTTTTTAGGCCTTTTTATCAGCAGTGTAGTTCCACTAATTTTTGGATTCTTATAATATACTCTGCTTTGAATAGAATAAGAAAGGTATGGAATATTGTTTAGGAATATTAATTATTATTTAATATTTTAATATTAATATTATATTTATTCTACGGGAATACATTCATTAGGAATATTCCTCATTCGTATAGCTGTATATTAAGCATTTTACAGTTTACATTTAGAATATAAATTTATTTTACTTTCACTTATATATTATTCTATTAAGGGCTATTATACGTTATTTTAGTCTGTCAAATGAAATAAATAAATAAATAAATTCATGCCGCAAAAATAGTAAACTCTCTTATTAAACAGCCTAATTGCCCATCTGGCGCGCGGCGGCGTAAAATAAAAAGCCAGATATTAAGGCGCGTTTCCCGGGCGCTATCAGAAAAAGCCAAGTACGAAGTGAAAAAAAAAAAAGAGAACGCATTTATGAAGTCACGTTGCCGGGGTGCAATATCGCGCCGGATTGTAGAAAGCAGTGCGAGCGGGCAATTCCGCATTGATGTCAGTGCTTGCGCGCCGCGACGCCTAGAAAAGCGCTGCGGTGTATACGCGAACTCGCGGAAATCATAGACGGCCAAGGAGAAGAAGAAAAGGAGCAAAGGACCGGCTCGGGAGCGGCGCGTGACGCCTTGTTTTTCTATTCTTTTTCCTCTTCTTCTTTTATTTTTTTTTTTTTTACTTCGCGAGCATCGAGCGACTTCTCCGCTCGCCCCCTCCTTTCAGCTGAGTTTTACTTACCTTAGCCTCGCGACTTGTGTTTCTCCAACTTTTCCCGGACGACGACGACGACGACGCTCTCTTGAAAAATTCAGATCTTGTTACGCCGCGTACACGTCGAATAAATGCATTTTTATGAGGCTTTAATGTTGTTTTTAAATTTTCACCGACGGACTTTTTTCCGCTCGCCGTATATAGCTTAAACGGTCGCGGGTCCTGCGGATGTATACGCATGCCGCCAGATAAAAATATATATATACGTTATTCGGCGAGTGTGCGCGCCTCTTTCATTTCCCGAGCCGCTCTGTATCTAACGTAAAAAAAAGGCCGGGGGTAGAAAAGGAGGAGGTAGTAGCGGAGGGACGAGGGGAAAAAAAAGTGAGAGGGAGAGAAATCCCGCCGTTTCTCCTCTCCTTCGCGTCAAAACAGCGGACAATTAACCCCCGAGGGGATTTAAAAGCCCGGCGATCCGGCGCTGCCGCGGCTCGTGTCCCTCCAGACTTTCCAGCTTGTACGCACTTTAATACGCGCCGAGTGGTGGTGGCCGGCTGCTGCCGTCGTGTAGGATGGGGCCAGCCGTTCGCGGCCACCGGGGAATTATACTAAGAATTACACGAAAATTCTATTATCGTCTTACCGCGTCCGTGTCACCGGGCAATTTTTGGCTGCATGAGAAGCCACTCTCCGGTGTTAGGAATACGATTCGGGAATATGGTTATGGCAGTTCGCCCATTGACCCTAACTGTGGAAAATGTCTTTTGTTATCTCTCGCCGCGCCGCGGGAAAAACACTCGCTTAGCTACCCTGTACCCCGGTAAATCGTTATATATTGCAGTCTCGGTAGATCGTTGACAAATCCTCATTTATAAGAATAAGACTCCTTCTGGGCTTCTTCGCCGAGGGAGACAAACCGACTGACATTTTTTTTACTAAAAGTTGCAATTTTCATTAAAGGTATAGGGGGGGGGGGGGGGGAGGCTGTCCGCAGTTTTTTCTGGAAAAAATTTATTTTATTTTAATTCTGCAGTTATGAAAATGTTAATGTATTTGAGTAGTATAATAAAGATGAGGAAAAAATAATTTAAATTAAATATAAAAATTTTATAAACGTTGAATGTAATTTTGGAGAAGCTTTTTATTTTACACTGAAAAACATTGCAATTTTGAGTCTTGTTAAAAAAATGTAATTAATACTTTGTTAAAAAAAAATACATTATTTTTTAACTTTTTCTTTATTATTAATTTAATTAAACTAAACACAAAACTGCATTTTTTAATTGAAAATAAAAAGCTTCTGATAAATAGTAATGTTCTGAAATGTAATCTCATATTTTGACTACTTTTTAAAGAGAAACTCGTCAGATTTCTATTGAAAATATCTAGAATTTATATTTTTTTCTTAACACATAATACTTATAAATATTTCTGTAAATATAGAATGAAAATAAAAGATTATTTTTTCCGATCGGACCTTCATAATTACAATATCAAAATCAGAAAACAACGCTGCATTATTCTTTTATAATGCATGCAAATTCACAAAGAATTATGCAAGATTATGAAAAATTTGCATAACTCACCGCTCATTATATTATACGAGAAGAGAATTTTTCGCAATAAAAAACAGCCCCCAAAGAGTGCTATTTAAATGAACGCACCGGAAAATTACTTGAACATCCGTATTATATAGTACCTTTAGCTTTTATAATGCTTAGCCCAGTTTAATTATTTAAACGCGCCTTTTAAAATAGAAAATTACAACGTTCCGCGAAAATGCCGCCAATTTTAGAGGAACAAAGATTTTTCCAGCTGGCACATCCGATTTAGGGACTTAATTAACTTTCCACTTTTTTTCCAACAGGCATAAAGCGATAAATTAGCACCGACAGATCATCGGGGCACACGATCATCGAATAGCATTTAAGTGCAACAGCTGCGGGGAATATATATATTTAAGCTCGAGGCCGCGGTAGGCGCAGAAAAATGCCGTGGGCCCTTCCCCAGGCGCCCGTAGTATAGATCGGCTATAATGCCGGGCTATGTAATTGCAATTAATTAAAGGGAAACGGCGCAAATCCGACACTTGCTCGCGCGGGATCATCCGGCATTAAATTTGTCCATGGAGGATGTATTACAGGGCCTCGCCCCGGTAGCGCCGCCACCGATGCATATATATATATACCACCGGCGAAACAATGCGAGAATTTACGAGGCGCTGACCAAAAGGTATATAACGGCCACGGCCAATTAGGCGCGACCCCCGCATTAATCGGCTTAATTAAAGATTACATGAAAATTCTATTACCTTCTTATTGCCAATGAAGCCGAAGGCTCGTCTGTGCCTGTAGCCATGCGTGCGCACGCCACTCTAATTATAAAATTTAGCCGAGGCGCGTGTGCGAGCCGCTCTCGATTCATCGGGTCGGGCGTCTGTAAACGTGTCCCTTCAATATTTTATTGGCCCATAAATTGCTTATAACGAGATAATAGTCTGTATAAAATACCATGCGTCCTTTATGCCATTAGCGATTATAAAAATGTTCGATGCTTTTAATATAGCTACTACCTATCCTCGTCGCCGCATTTTAATCAAATATATTTGCGATTAAGCAACAAAAGCATATTATATTTGATTGATGAAAAATGCAAAGCATTGTTAGAACTCATTACCTGAAATTGTTTTTCATGTATTAAGAGACTCATAATAGGATCGTCGAAAACGCAAAAAAGTAACATTTTTTGTTTTAATATTTGATGGACTAAAAGTCCTTAGAATTATTAAAACTAAACTTAATTACTAAAATATAAATTGGAAATTTATTTAGGATTAATGGAGAACTACAAACTAAAATAAAACTTCAATCGTAAGATCTATTGAGAAATAAAATAAAATGTTTTTAGAGAAACTTTTTTTCTTACTATCACAAAACTACCTCTAGGAGGAAGCAATGCTATAAAATCTATTATATAATACATTGATCAGAACATTATTAATTTTCAAGTGATTGGTCAACTTGTAGTAAAATTTAAATTCAAAAATTCATTCAGGACTAAACAATAATTAATAAATTAAGGCACATGATAAATTAACAAATGTTTACAAACAAAAGCACTCAAACGAATAAATAATTGTGAAAATCAATAATTAGTCAACCAAAAGAGTGCTATTCTTGTAACAGAAGATTGTTAATTCACTTTCAAATAAGTTTACAGAATTGGCTGTAAATCAAAATTATTTCTTGAATTCCCCACTGTCGTGCTATCGTAAAATAGAGTAAACTTTATAATCGTCTAGAACTGTAGAATTTACAGTAATATAAAAAATATACAAAAACAGCTTTTTAATGTATATACAATTTAATAAAATAACGAGTTACAAAAAAAACCGTAATTTTAAAATCAAAGTAGAATTCTTAAAAGTAGAACTTAAAAGCAATTCAAAGTAATAAAAATGATATCCCAGAAAAATAAATTAAAAAATAACAAGATACAAAAAATATTAAATAAAAACAAACTATTATTCTCAAGTTAAACAAAAAATAAATAAATAAATAAATATAAATAAAAAGTTCCGAAAAATAAAATAGCACACTGCTCGTATATGATAATATATTACATATATAAGTCTCCCCGACGCTGCTCTAAAATACTACCGACATCCAATTAAAACATTAATGCAAATGGGTGGCCCATCTCAGCCTGCAAATGGAAGCTGCGGCACATATACCCACGCTAAACGCGAGTTTCGCCGATTAATTATCCGCGGGCGCGAGCAAAGAGTCGACTCGGCGAGAAGGAATACTTTCGTCGGCAGTCAATTACCGCTCCCTCATTAACTCGGTAATAATCGTGAAGAGCACTCGCGTTTTCACGAGCAATTGTGAACTGCCGAGCCTATAGCCAACGAGCCACGTGCACATTCGCGCGCGCACCGAGAGGGGGACTTTGAGCCCCGTGCTCCCGCGGTTTCCGGCCCGACGCCGCCTCCGCCAAGTCTCGCTGAATTGTCAAACACTCGGCCGACTCGCGAGTGGGAAACCGAGGCCCCTTCTCCGTTCACCAGTCCTTTTTTTCTTTTTTTTTTATTCTACGGTGAAGAAGCGCTCGGAGCTCGCGCGGCATTGTTTGCTAAAAAGTTGGAAAATTGGCTGCGGCGATTTTCCAGCGGCTATGTGTATAATACGGGTACATTGGAATGGAAACTTTTAGGTTTGCCTATCTACGCTTTGGCGAATGATTGTTATTTGAATTAATTTTTTAATTAATTTCAGGAGGGAAAAATCGGCTATTCTAGATGCGATTGTGAAGGAGTTACGGGTGCAAGGTAGTTAATTTGATGGCGGTATATCGAAGTCGTTGAGATGTTGACATGCAATATTTTTTTTTTTGAGAAACAATTTATTTTTAGGGGAAACGAAAGGTATACTACACTGAAAAAAAAATTGTGTAGATCCAACTAAATTTATCTTTTCAAAACTATTTTAGTTTATTTAACTG
Source organism: Sycophila texana (assembly GCA_035582955.1). Lineage (NCBI taxonomy): Eukaryota > Metazoa > Arthropoda > Insecta > Hymenoptera > Eurytomidae > Sycophila > Sycophila texana. The sequence continues at coordinate 2,000,018 of JAWWEN010000002.1, forward strand.
CACTTTTTATAGTTTAGTTAAACAAAGTTTTAGTTAAATAGACAAAATATTTAACTAGATCGATTTTTTAACTAAAAATTTTGTTAATTCAACTAAATATTTCGTTAAACTGTTAAAACAATTTTGTAGAGAGGATTTAGCAAAATTTTTAGTTGGAAATGCAAAATTTTTTTTCCAGTATATGCTGTTACGGTATTGAGTCTGCATATTATTTGTTGTCTTAGATAGAAAAAGAACGATCCATCAAAAAATTCAAAGTCATTCATCACGCACAAATTAAAGCTGTGCGAAATGTAATAATTGAAACGAAATAATTAATTTGCCGAAATTGAAAAAAAAAAAGAAAAAACAATTGCGATCACGCAAAATGATACTCAGCTACACAGCAGCAAGATGAGAAATTTCGTTAGGAGAGCACCAGAACTGGAATTAAATTGAAGGATGTTTTTTTTTTTTTTAAATAAAAATTAATTTAAGCGATATTTTTAGACACTACTGATCAATAAATTTTTACCCGGTAAAAATGTCGATATATTGCAAAGTTATCAAAAATTAAAGATGAAAATAATAATTTATTTTTTATTACGAATTTAAATTCATTTTCAATCTTCGTCTTTAATTATCGAGGATAAATTATATGGAGATTTAGAAAATTACTTAAAAAATTAAATTAATATATGGTAATATATACAAAAGTAATATGCTTTGAATTAATAAATTGCTTGTTTCAATTTCTTCTTAATCTATAGACAAGAAAATAATATGTACACAGGCGTACATTTGATAAGTATTCTCAGTCAATATTTTTGCATATCTTACTTCATAAGAGTATGTCTTCAGTGTAAACAAATCAATGTCAGGATACTTAAAATCCCCTTTCATAAATTTTAATATAAAAATCATGATAAATTATTAATCGACAGTATCTAAACTTTTAACTTTCTTCATTTTAATAAACAAACAAACAAAAATTACAGCTTCAGAAAAATCCACAATCCAGAGATCTCGTGGCTCTCCTACACATAGTCAGTACCCTCTTGAGTACAACTTTTGACCTCTCCAAGAAAACATTTTAACGCAGACTACTTTTCGGCGCGGTGGACGTCAATCTTCAGGCCGCGATTATTAAAATTTTTGCGCTGTTTTATACGCAACCCGATGGCAGCGTATATATAGTAGGCGCGCGTTATTGCTTACCGGAAGTCATATTCACGGCGCGGAAGACGCGACGGGGGTAAAAGAGGCGCGCAAAGATGGATGAAGAGGCAAAAGCCACGGGGGCCAAAAGCGCGCGCGCGCGAGAGAGAGGAAGAGAAAGAGAAGCCGATGAAGCCTGTTTTCCCGGGTTTGCGTTATATGGGGCTCGCGTGCGAGAGCGAATATGGAATATACATGAGCCGACGGGCCTCGCATTACGAAACTCGATTTAGCGCCGTAATACCGCGGAATACATTACGCGGCTGCCGCGTCGCAGCTTCTTCTAGCTCCGAGCATCACGAGACAACGGCGCCGGGCGTCGCGCACGCAGCCGCCGGTATACCTATTACCCGAGGACCGGGCAAAGGCCAGTGTCTACGGCGGAGATGGGAATGCGACCCCCGGGAATTTAGGTCTCGATGCAGGAAGAAGGAAGAGGAGGCGAGGGGACCGCGCGCGCCCTTTTTTTTCCGCCGTTCTATTCGCCGGGAGGAAAAGGCTAGCCCAGGGCGACCCTTCGTTTTGTACTTATAGCCTATCCCTTAGCGCGCCGCTGAAAAGGAACAGGCGCGTACACCTTCGGCTCTCCGTGCAACCTGCCCTTCCGCCTACGTGACTGAGGATTCGCCGAGCGTGAAGCGAATTACGTCCTGCCGGTGCCGTCGTCTTCCTTCTTCTCTCCTTCGCGGAACATTAGCCCGCTTCTTTTTTTTTGCCTCCGCTGCGTTTTCTCGGACCTTTATGAAAATTTCAAGCGGCCCGGTGTACGCGCGCTTCCGTGAGAGCAGAATGCTTCGAGAAATTACGCGGCGGCGAATCGATCGACAATCTTAATTTTTTTCAGTTATGCACAGCCGGCTGGTTGTGATAATTGGATGATGTATAGAGGATTACGATTATTATTTTCTAGTCGAGAAGTTTACAACTGTAAGCGCGTTCAATTAGGAATTAGAAACTTGTCGCTGAGAAACATAAAATAAATCAATTAAGCACTTTACGTCGACCAACTCCTCCTGTGATTGAACAAGTATGACTGATTGGTCAGTCTCGGTAATTGAATCTTCCCAGCAACTCCGTTCTAGGACTGCAGCTCACCAATCATTCATGATCATGTCCGTTTTCTTCTCGTCCACCTTGTTTGGATAAAATGATTGAAAGGGATTTCATTGGTTTGATTATATATTTTATTAAAAATACTGTTGAAAGTTTGTTGCGAGATTAATTGTAGATTTCATTATTAGAACAGGCGAACATGCCCTCTCGCAATATAAAAAAAAGTAATTTTCAATTGATTGATGGGCAGTTTCCTGAAGCTTATTTAACAATTTTTTTTTAATTAATAATGACTTATTTTTATGTTGTTTGATATTTATGTTGTATACTAAATTATGATTAAATGCACATGAAGTTGTATATAATAGAATCTCACACGGAAGAGGAGAGAATCCAACATAGACCGTCAGTAAACAGCTGTTCTGCTTATGCATTAAAGCCAATAGACTCTCGAGCAATTTTTAATTAATTTTTTCTAAAAATTAAGTGATTATTACAAATAGTGTATTGTTAATTATAATACAGATGATAACGAAAAAAGAGCATCACTAGACACTTCCATCGGTTTCTGCATAATAAATATGCAATATTTAGCATTGTACGGCTACCTGAAATAAATTCTCGTGGAACATTTTTGAAATTTTCAAAAAGTAAATTCAATTTAGTCCTTTTTATGTTTATTTTATATTTTTCTTAACAATTTCGATGTTATAGGTGTGTAAAAAATAAAGTAAACAAAAACAAAGACAAAATCGAATCTTCTTATTGAACTTTTCAAAATTGTTCCAAAGGAATTAATTTCAGGCCAGTGTACATATTTATATTTTTGGCTATATTGGAAATATCCAGTAATATTGTGTTCAAAATGAAAGTCTATCCTATTATCTGGAACCTTTCTTTTTTCATTATTACGGCAACACTTCTGTGAGGAAGTAATATATACAATAAAAACCAAAGTGATGTTACAAAATGATCTTTTTTCACTATTACGACAACACTTCTCTGAGGAAGTAATATAATGCAATAAAAACGAAAATGATGTTACAAATATACTCATGATTAGAAATAAAAGAAGTCATCATAAAAGATCTTAGAAAAAACGTCTTAGAATAAAACTATATATACTTTCGCACTATAGGAACGAATAAAACTCTTTTGAAGAGTAAACATGTTTCTACCATCGTTTAATTAGCTTAATCACTGTTTAAAGACAAGCAGAACGAACAGAATGTTCTCTTGAAATAAATAATCTGAAGTTGCACATGCTGTAAGACAGAAACGACGCCTATCCATTTTTCACGTTAACAAATTATTTCAGTGATGTCGAACAATGACCCGCGAAAAAAATCTTTCGGAGCAATGTTTGTCAAACGCCAGAGGCGCCGATGTAAATAAAGAGGCGTCGACGTGCTCCTTCAATTCGAGGGCACATTGTGTCACGCCTCTGCCAAAAAGCAGTAGCGAGCGCGCGAGCCAAGTTCCCGGCGGCATCCAAGTCGGTCACGCCTTAGCCTCTCGTTGTTTTCTCGCCTTAACATAACGCAGATGGACCACAGAGCAACGAACTTGGCCGCACCCCTTCTACCGCACAAAGGGCCCCACTATGCAACGTCGTCTCCTCGATGGCACTCAAGGAACGAGCGGGAGCTCGACTCCCCCGCAGCTGGGAGCATCTGAGAGCAACGCTCTTCAAATAAATACAATCGACCCGAATCGATGCGCCTGCAGTCCCCACTTCACGACGCCCATCGCCACGAGGCTGCTTTACGCGATCGAGTCATCGCGATCGGCGAGCTGAATGTTTTTCTAACTTGGCCACTTGTCGCGATTAGTTTATCTGACGCTTGGCTGATGGTTGCGTACTTACGCTTGTTCTGTAGAGATAACTGTGGAAATAGCTTTTGGTATTACTTTTTGCTTGCATTTCTTTTGCGGTTTATCTATAAAAAATACTTTATTTTACTATGATTTGTATATTGATGAATGAAATTATATGCTTACGTTTGTTTTAGAGATAACAGTGGAAATAGCTTTTAATATTGTTCTTTGCTTGCTTTGCAAAAACCGGAGCAACAATTGCATTTTTTTTGGTTTATCTATAAAAAATACTTTATTTTACTATCATATGCAGTATATTGATGAATGAAATTATATGCTTACGTTTGTTTTAGAGATAACTACGGAAATAGCTTCTGGTATTGTTCTTTGCTTGCTCTGCAAAAACCGGAGCAACAATTGCGGTTTTTTTTTAATTTATCCAAAAAGTACATTATTTCGCTATCATACGTATATCGATGAATGAAATTATATGCTTACGCTTGTTCTAGAGATAACTGCGGAAATAGGTTCTAGCATTACTCTTTGTTTGCTCTGGAAAAACCGGAGTAACAATTGCGTTTTTATTTTTGGTATATCTAAATAGTACTTGATTATTTCGGTATTATATGTATTCTGATGAATGAACTTCGTGATCTTTTGGAATTTTTAAAAATTTTTCTATAACAATAAGAATAATTTTTACTGTAACTCTTAATTATAACTGTTACTCTGGTATATAATGAAGGTGACGTTTAACAAAAAAAAAAAACGGTAATTGTTCACGTAATACCTCGGATATTGTATTAATTCATTTGTTGTTGTAAAATACTGCCAAAAGCAAAAGAATCGCCCAACGTGGGGCTCGAACCCACGACCCTGAGATTAAGAGTCTCATGCTCTACCGACTGAGCTAGCCGGGCTTGGGAGGCGAACTTTTTTAAAGTCTGAGTGTAGCTTTCTGCCAACTCCATTTTTTAAGATTTAAAAAAAAAAACATTATTTTTTACTTTTAGATGATTTTTAAGCTTCCACGGCATTTATGTAATTCCTTATCCCAACATAATTTCGAATTAGCACCTTCTCCAACCGAAATGCGAGTTAGCACCGTAACCAGCCAAATCGCTAATTGATGGCCACTTATTCAACCAAATTGCAAATTATCACCTTTTTCAATCGAATTGCGAGTTAATACTATCTGCTTACTTATTGTAAATTAGTATACTCTCCAACGTGATTCCGAGTTAGCCCTACTTCAATGAAATGGCGAGGTAAAATCTTCTCCAACCGAATTATGAATTATAATGCATTCTTCATATAATATAGTATTACAAGTTAGCGGATTCTCTAACCGTATTTGGAATTAGCACTTTGCCCAACCGAATTTGACTTAGCACTTTCTCCAACTGACTTTAACTTAGTACCTTTTAAGAAGAAGTTAAGTATTGTAGGTCTAATTTCTAAGTTTAATCTTAGTTTTGTTACTGAATTTTGCACTGTAAAAACGTAAATTTTGCCTGTAAAATTATAAATTATATAATTTTTAAGTTTAGTTTTAAGATTAACAATAGTTTATTAGTTTAAGTTTATCTTTAATTTGTTTCAAAATTCTACTCAAGATAGTACTTAGGGACTATTTCGACCATGGTAATATTAAATAAATAAATAAATAAATAAATAAATATAAAATAAATAAATATTCAATCGTTAAATAAAATTTACTGACTGCAATATCGTGACGATGCAATGTTTTTTACATCTGTATTTAAAAAGAGTAGAGTCATAAAATTATATTATATACATAACATACACAGTTTTCAATTATGAATTATTAATAGAATGATATACAATTTTCGAAACAACTTTGTGAATATACTTAAAAATTAATTGCCTTTATTAAATACCATATAAAACTTGCACAATACACAGTCATTCTATTTTATTTAACTTTTTGTTGCATAATTAACATTGTTATTAGTATATAAATAAGAAAAAAATTAACAATATTAATGTCATTAGTGTATTTTCACTTTTAATAATAATTTGTCCAAAAGAAAAAAAAGTTATTCGACGAGGATGGGATTCGAACCCACGCGTGCAGAGCACATTGGATTAGCAGTCCAACGCCTTAACCACTCGGCCACCTCGTCCTTGCGGGAGCGGCGTACATAGCTCCAGTGGGATTCTCAAGCGACAAATATGGACTTGAATCTCCCCAATTCTAATAATACACGAACATGTTAATCCGATACATCGTATAATTAAAATTGAGTAATAGCCTTAATTGTGTTTTTCGTTAAGCTCTTAAACGTGACACATTTAACGATTAAAGTAAAGAATTCTAATATATATATATATTTTTTTATAAAAAATAATTCTAACATTAATATACAAATTTTATTGCCGATAAAACGTCAAATAAGAGAGTGTGAAGCATAAAGGGATATCAGCCGATATCGAACCCCCTATACGAGGAGTCATAATACGATATGGTACCTCATGTTCTGGGGGTTGCAGATCAAGTTTTAGGTCACCTGGTGACCTGGTGTAAGCTTCTCTCCTTTACGTAATGCCATTGAAGTGTCATATAAAATAGATAATGATAATCACTAAATTTAAAGTTACATAAAATATTATAAGCAAACATATATACATATATATACAACAGTAGACGATTATTGATTTTTCAATAAAACAAATAATGATGGACTTTTAGAAGTCAGAAAATTACGATGAGAATGTATATAAATATTATCAGCTTGAAATATTATTTATATAGTCTTCGATCTAATCGTCCACTTGATGAAATTCGCTCGAATTCAAATATTAGAATTCATTCGATATGCAAAAAAAAAAACTTAGAGGCTTTTGAATATTCTGTTTACCGTAGCTATCAGTATTTACTCTTTTTATGCTGAATTTTATGTATATTTATCTTCATTTGAAAATTTTTATGAAGTTATATACGGCTATAAAGTCCATTAAATGAATATATAAACAAATAAATGCATAAGTAATGATCTGCTTTTTAATCTTTAAAATATTAATTCGATTCATAAGTATTTAATTATTTCGCTTCATGGTGGTACCAGCAACGACCAATAACAAATTAATTCCATTTTTCTTAAATACTTCTGACTGTTATAAATAATTCACTATTAGATTTTAATAAGTAAATATTATTCATTATTAAAATACTAGTTTTTCCATTTGGTAATTGTATTGTAGATTAAATTTTTATGTCATTTACCATTACCATTATCGTACTTTACCATTACTTTTCAGTTTTATAGTTATAATCTTAATAAATTAATTTAATTGTGTACAAACGATATAGTCCATTGAATTATTATTATAGAAATAAATAAATAAATAAATATGTTACTGATGATACAAAAATACATTATTATATGTGATAAGCTGATCATCAGTTATAGTTCTTTACATTGTTATCACAGTTACATTGATAAAAAGATGAAGAAATTATAAATTTTTCTATTATTATTTTGTAAAGGGCTCTTAGCCCGTCTAATTGTCAAATAAACAAATATTTTTATTAAATTGAAACAAAGCAAAACAATTCGAAAATAAGTGCCTTGGATAACCGCACAAGTACGCAAATATACGTTAGAAACGTTGCATCTGCAAGCCGACGCTCAGTGGCGGCATTTTAAAACCCAATCAGCGGTGAGCTCGAGAGTGATTAAGGGACAAAAGTGTTCAGCGAGAAAATCTGCGGTGGAGGGCGCAAGGGAGAAGCGGCGGGCGTAGGCCAGCGCTGAACGAGCGTACGCCGCAGATCGATGAGTCGATCCGTCGAAGGTATTTATTGTCGGGCGCACGAACTCGCGCGTGGAGCATCTGCCGCTCTTTAAATTATGCGCTACATTTGCTCCGCGGAGCGGCAACCCTAAATCAGCTTTCCTTTTAAAGCGGGAAGGGGCCGCACTCGAGCCGAGACTGAGCCCCGGGAGAAAAAAGCCCGATGGAGGAACCCTCCGGAGCGTGTGCCCCTGGCTTTGATGTTCGCTGCACGGACACAACCCGCGCATCCGCGCGTGCACGCCAGTCGTCACCTGTCCCTTGATTTTTTACCCTCCGCTCGGTTTAACCGCATTTTTTTATCTATACTTTGTTACTTTTCCTAATTACTCGCTTATTTCGTTGCGGTAATTAAAGTCTTCTTTTTGCGCGGTGAGGATATTCGTTGGTGATTTTGTTGATGAGGTACGTAATATACTGTAAAGGTAATATACTATAATGAAGAGAATGTATAATTAATATACTAGTGAAATAAAGATATATTGCTATTATATGACGGTTTGTACGTGTTTAGAATAATTTCTTATTAATCGCTTATTTCATTGCGGTAAGTAATATTGTATCTTTTTTTGCGACAGAGTATTCATCGGCGGTTTGGTTGAGAGGTATGTAATATATATTGTGATGGTAATATACTGTAGGAATCTTTGATATACTATGAAGTATTATACTATGACCTCTATGTACACTCGCCTCGAATTGAAACTCGGAGAACAATTCAAAAATTTGCAACGGCGTATGAAAATTTCTAGGCGCTAGACAGAGATGACAAAACTATAATACATCCTTGTCTAGCGCTTAGAAATTTTCATGCGACGTTGCAAATATTTGAATTGTTCTCCGAGTTTCAATTCGAGGCGAGTGTATGTTTAAAATCTTTTTTACATATAGCAGAGAATTTATCGGCGATTTTGTTGAAGTACGTAACATACTATGATGGTAATATACTCATGAAATATACTAGGATGGTCTATATACTTATGTCTAGAATCCTTAATGGTTTAGTGGGACAAAATGTTCAGAATAATTTTTTTTTAATAAATTAAACTTAATTATTCACTAAATTACCAAAGATCAATTCAAGAATGCACGTTTAATCGTATCCTCGCACACAGTGTGTCAAAAATGTTGTAAAAAATGTCACTATTATTCTATTTTAGAGAGAACGAAAACTACAAAAATAGAATGAGTAATAAATTTAACAATAATTTATTGATCATTTATTTGTGGATAAATAATTATGAAAATAAATTTGTGCATAATAATTATTATGAACTTACTTATAAGTACAAAGGTAGAATAAATTAACATTTTAATTTTATCTTTACAAAATTTGCTAAAGTGTTCTTTAAATCTGTACATAACATTACTTTACTCAGGCTTTTAAGTACATAGTTATTAACGTAAATTGATATAAATTATAACGTATATATAATTGATATATCTGGAATACTTCTCTTAAATATTATAAATATGTACATATAATTAAGTCGGTACAATTGATTCAATAATTCTATACAAATTCTATATAAAATACACTGATGTAAACTTGTGATCTTCATAAAAAATGTGCACATAACAATTTTTAAATCTATTTTGATGCGATAATAGTGAATTGCGAGATATAATACTATACAGCTATCCAATAAAATACTACGTCTCACGCTGCCGAGGTAATTGATTGACGCGTGATCAGCGTCAATGAATTGCAGGAAAATTAGAAAATTATTGCTCTATTGAAAGCCACTTACGTAATACGCGAGTCATTCTTTTATCCGAGTTATGAAATAATTTTCGATTTAACATTGAGAAAATCGAAAACACTATTTATTATTAAAGTTTTTGGTGTATGCGTAATTGATATTAAAATTGTACAATAATAAGGTAGTATAAATAATAATTAAAAAAAATTAATTGTTAAATTAAACAATTTTTCGGAAATTTCAATCATATTATTAAATTAAGTATGTAATAGTTAATCCACATTTGGTGGCACTTGAGCCGCTTGCAATGTACTCACACTTATCGGTGATATTTTCTTTTCTGTACTCCCTGGCTTATTACCGTTGCTCACTACTTTTGTAATCTCGAGTTTATTTGCCTTCTGAGTACCTTTATAATACATAAATCCGGCAACACCGGCCATGCCTAGTCCTCCAACCACCATCATCCATTTCATCCATCTACCAAATAAAAATGTATTTTGTTTACATTATTGTTATACTTCAAAAATAATGTGTTATAATTGCTAATAATGTGTTATAAATGTTTAACTTACCCTACGATAGCAACCATCTTATGTCCCATTTTCACTTGAGCTATTAAATAGTCTGGTAAAACTATACCCTCCTCGACCCAAAACAGGGGTAACAATGCCTCGGGGAAATTTTTCATAATTTTAAACTTCTCAACTTTTTTTATCATTATATTAAACTGTAATCGTTTTCTTGCACTCAATGGAGATCCCGTGAATGGTTCGAAGTCTAAGAAGATTCCGTGCTGTTCCTACTCGAAAACACCATAAATCATTAAATCGCCGTTTACGCAGACAAATGTTACATTAAAAGGTACTACATAATATTATCAAAAAAATATTCAATTAAGGTTTAAATAAGTTTAATTTAAATATTTTAAAATTTACTAGTCAATGTATAGTAGTTTTTCTTTTTATTTTACAAATTTATCCTTGCTTTAGTAAATAATATCGTAATTTTTAATGCAACATTTTTTCCCGTGTAAAAATGCATGATTTATGAGTCATATAAAAGCTATATTACTAAATATATTACCTTCGAAGGACTAAGCCCGTCGACCATAGTTAAGTATTCTTCATCGGCTTGATAAAAGTGAGGATGCGAGGCAATGAGTGGGGCACCGATGCATTTGAACAAATCCATTACTCCCTTTTTAAGGCACTTGTCCGGCTCCTCACAATAGCACCTCTGCTCGGGAATAGTATTCGGATCGCCCAGGAATGCGGTATAACGATTCGTCGTCAAGCCTGTCATAAAAAAATCGTTAAATTCTATTCTCGTGGCTCGTGAATTCTTTTTTAATGGATTTTTATGAATCGCGTACCTGCTACTTTAGTTTTTTCTTCGTATTTGGTGCTGAGACTTCGGCACAGATCGGGAGCGAAGGAGACGACGTCTTCGTTCTCGTAAAGGAAGGGATGAAAGATGGTGCCATCGGTACCGTTAAATGTGTCACAATACTCGTCGTCCCACGTTGATATATTTGTCTTCCCGTTGAATTCAACTACTACACCGACATCGAGCAATTTTTTAACTCCTCGTAAAACTCGAAGTCGTTTTTTCGAAGAAGTATCGTTTTTCTGAAACACGAGTGAAGTAAGCGTCAACATTTTTTTTAATAATCATGTGAAAATGAGTTCAACGAAAATAAATAATAATTATAAAATCTGATTATATACTGACAGCTCCGAGAAACGAGAATCTGTACTTGTTTTCGCCGTCCTGCATAAGATCGTCAGCATTTTCCTTCAGTATTCCACAAACAGCGCTACCAGCCATATCAGTCACAGTACAATCGATCGGTAATCCACGGAACATCATATCCATGGCTTTCACTTTGACGAAAACGTTATCCGGACTCTTGAATATACTATTGACTGCCTTATCTTTAAGAAATAAATATTATCATTATTAATAAAAATAATAAAATAGTCGTATATTATTATTTCTTTTTTAAAGTATACGAATCCAATTTTTTACTTACTCACGAGAGGAACCACCGTAGGTTTTTCCCTTACAGTAGCCATGACCATAGCCAAAATAAATACGTGCGGCAGCATCAACTCTTCTTCTCCCGTAAGTCCTTCGCTCATATCCGGATTAAATATCCACTTATTTTTTACGCTATATTCTACAGTATCATCTTCTTCTCGATCAACTAAATCAGTTTTCTCCTGCCATTCCCTGTGTTCAATTATCATATTCATATTTTTTTTTATTCTGTTTTCATTATTTTATTTATGTTATTTTTAACTTACTCGAAGAAGTAAGGACCGACTTGTCGAACTATAGGTTTTGCGCCATTTTTTATCTCATCTGGATTCGTAATATTAAACAAATAAATTCTGAACTCCAGTGCAAATGGAAATTTGCTCCACATCGCACGCATGTCTGATCCATCTACCAAGGCTATTTGCTAAAAGAATAAATTATTTTTAAATCATTTTAATTCATTAAACAATTCATTGCTCTGTTACTAAAATGTACAAGCACATGAGTAACGGCAAATCATCGGATTAATTTTAACGCCAAAATCGGATTCAACATTCTATTAAAAAAAGTAATAATCAATTAATAATCCCAGACGAGTTTATGGAATAATCGAAAAAAAAACTCTGAACGTATTTCATCATGTAGTAAAACCAAAGTGAGATGCACCGTCTTACACTTGAACAGTAATAAACTGTCAAGGTCTCGGTAAAACAGTCAAAGAAGTAATTGTGATATATTGCATACTTTTATTATGTTCTTCACATGAGTCGACGTTTTTCAGATGTTTGACAGAGCGATTCATGTAAGAAGTGTTATTATTGGCATATAATTACTGATCTTGCAAAAGTCATTGGTTTTTTTCGTCTTTGTATTTTTACGTTTACAACTTACAAAACGATTTTTATCAATTGCAATTTAAGGGAATAAGAATAAGAAAATTAAATATCATTCGTATTTATCATGATTCTTGAAATAATATAAAAAGTATGTACTGTATTCTAAGTAAGTCAATTTCGTTTTCATTTTTATTAAAAAAATTTTATTCAATTAATTTTTTTCTTTTGCGATTTACAGCTAACTTAGCTACACTGTAGTAAAAGTTCAAGGAGCATCATATTAGGCGATGACAATGGCAATGGAGGAGAAATGCATAACAAATTGACTCTATAGACACGTTCGACACGCGTTGGCGTTAAGTCTCAACACCTTTGCCTTCGGTGAAAAAATGGAATAAATTCGCTATGATCGATGCGAACTATGTATGCAAATGAAACAATGTTACGTATAAGTCGACGTATACGTATGACAAGTTGCGGAAGAGAATGTATTAAATTAACAATTTTTATGTCATTTTGCTAATAAAAGCTAATAAAAGGACAACGTTTTTTATCGAATTTTATAAATGTATAGACAGCTCAAGAATTTTGTATCAAATTTTTAGAACAATCGGAGCAAAATTAACGGAGATATGGAATTATAATCTGTAATTTTGTAATGTTTTTGAAAACTTCAAAAGATCTTTAAAAATATTACAGAATTGTAGATTTTCTTTTATTTTTTTTAACTCTTACTTCATTAGCGAGGTGTGCGGAGTGTGGAGGAAAATATAATAACAGACCTGGTATATTGACGACTCTGTGTATACAGAAAGAAGAAGATTCTTTAATGTACAAAATTTTAAACCGATTTTCCCACACTATAAGTTTTCAAAGTCATTGACGACTGTATTTTAAAATCTATTGCTCCGGTCCTGTTCAAACTTGGTACACTCTTTCCCTGCATAAATTCATGAGGTTACGCTGTCGAGTTTTCTTTTAATTTTTTGTTACTTTTCATTTTGCCATAATAAATTTGTCGATTTGTTTTAGCGCAAATCGCGTTTTTCACTTCCCAGTCAATATCAATAAAAAGAAAAATCGACGGCGTTATCTGGGGAAACTCATAAACTAATAAAATCAATTTGATTTGGTTTCAGATAACTCAGTGATGAATTACCACCGGCACCATCACAAAATACATTTTTTTCGAGACGCTTCCAGAGATTAACTGCTAACGACTTTAATATTACTAAACCAATGTTTTTAATATTTTACTAAAATTTTCAGAAAATTGTCTTGAAGTGTTATTCTATAATACTGTAATCAGTTTATTTAAAGTAAATTACTGTATGTCTTTAAAAAAGTTTTAAAAAAAGTGTCTTTTTTCACCGAATCAACAGCCCCCCTTAATATATACGAATTTTCTCATTTAATACATTGAATATTTATAAAAAATAAAATATGAATATAACTAATTGGTCGTCTTATCAGATAAATAAACTTTTAGGCATTTTATTAAAAATTTCAAAATTCATGACACAATGAAACACAATTATATCTGAAATAAATGTGTAACTGTAATTAAAATATTAAACTAAAACATCTACCCGTCAAAACTAAGATTTATATATTCGAGAATTTCTGAATCTTACAAAATATAGCAAAATCGCGTGATTCAGTGAGATAATCATTTTCAGATAAATTATTATTAACACAGCGGAAGTAGACATTCGGCCGCTAAACGAACCCCCAAAAGTAAATTTATAGCTCGAAACTATAACGAATCAATTTAAAATATGACGAGTTAATCAACTAATAGACATACGAAAAATGGAGTACTCGAAAAATGATTACAATGGGTTATATAACCTTCCCCTTTAAAAAGCACTCACCTTATGAACCTGCGATTTGAGAAGCATGGGAAACAGCACCCATCCAAACATAACCCCAAAGAAAAACAAGCCAACCCCCCCGATCCCAATTTTCATCATCCGATTCATTTTCGGCGAAGGCAGCCCCGACGACTCGTCCACCAAACCGTTAAGAAAATCGAGGACGAAACGAAACTTCGTGGACTTCCTCAGTCGCGCATGTACACTTTCCAGGGCCCTGCTAAGCCCGTGAATTTTCCGGCCAACTATTTTTGCGACGAAATTTTGGAGAAAAAAAGTGTCAATGTCAAATGTAAACTGTCAAATGTCCGCACAGAGACGATTATAAAATCTTCTTATGCCAAGGAGCCCTCGAAGTAGTATCTCCTGGTGGCGGTGAAATACTTGTTTAGATCAACTATCGGAGGGTCCGCGACTACGGACTTTCGAGCAAAGTGACCACCGAAGAGCGACTAACAAATGCGATCGCGTGAGACGTCGCGGTCTTTGCGCATTAACGACTCGCGCCGCGGGCCGACCCTGTAATAACGAGTCTCGTCAAGGGGACGAGAGGGAGTGAGGAGACACTCGCGAAGGTACAATACCAAATGCCATATATCGCCGGTGCACACCTGTATACGTGCGTACCTATATATAAAATCTTCTGTGTGGTATGTGAATGCGAGTGTGAGTATATATATACATGTGTGTCCGTGTGACACTAGTGTCTCTTTTTCGCACGAGTCAGAGAGGAAGAGGGAGGGCCACGGCTTAGCCTATACTTTTTTTTTTACCGCGGCGTAATGTACCGTGCTCCTTTAGAATTAGAGGCTCTGTGCTCGTCGGAAGTTGACTCTTTCTTGGTCGGAACGTATTAATCGCTTACGATCATTTTTATTTAGTGTATATGACAAACATTATAAAAACGTTTAATGGAGAATGACGTTTTCACGATTGAATGAATAAAATATGATCAGACATAATTGTGCATTTTTTAGTTGTTTAAAGAAAGAAAAGATAATTGTTTGGTATGACAAAAAAATAGAAGCGTGAGTTGTACTTTTTTATACTATTGCTTGATGGTTCATTAAGTCAGATTAGTTAATCAGAACCTTGCGGATGAATTGTTGTTGGTATCAACTTTTTCTTTTAATGAAAATTAACCTTCTCTGTTTCGATGAGGATTCACATTTAATTACGATGCTCCGTCATTAGGAATAATAATTACTGACCGTCGTTATAGCCTTTTGTACAAGATCAAATGCGTCAACATCTTATTAAAAGTTAATGCCATCATTTCCTAATTTCTGTTATTAAACAGCAGCTATACCTGTACATACTAATATTATTCAGTTAGCTCTCGTTTTATTTTGGCTTGTAAATATCCGGTTTCAACAACAATTTGTAAAATAAAATTACGAGGTAGTGACGTAACTTCAAAATAATACTGCAAAAATAGTCAAATGATAATCATATGAACAGTGTGTAATCGTATGATGATCATTTGATTCTTTTTCAGCAGGGATCTCAACAGTGGAGCCAACATTCTGTCGAATTGTGAATTACTTATATAAACTCATAGATATCAACTGTAAACTTATTAAAATCTGCAATTGTAAACAATTTCTTAGTAGCATTGTTGGATTAAATTTTTTATGTATAGATTTTTTGAAAAATTCTTTTTTCCTGAAATTAATCAAACGGCAACATTTTAAATTACCTTTTTCAGTTTTAATTTTATTCATGCATTCTACTCGAGAATAACATGTTTTTAAATTCTCTCTTAAATCAATGCTAAGTCTAAAAGTGATACCAACTATTCTTGATTTAATTGATTCGGATGTGAAATCATGATTAGATTTTTGTCTCTGCCCAACATGCGACCGATCAACACGTGGTATCAAGACTAGAAAAGCAAAACTATAAAAGGGACGAGAGAATAATTTAATTTTAAATTAATAATTAGAATATTTTCTGCATTCTGCTCTATATTCCCTAAATATTGCTTAAGGGAGAGGTATCATTCTGAAACTGTTTTTCTATTTCTTTTTAATTTTATTTTATGAATGTACAACCTCTCAAAAATTTTGTATCAAATTTTTAGAGGAATCGGAGCAAAACTAATGGATACATGGAATTATAACCATCTGA
This sequence comes from Sycophila texana, assembly GCA_035582955.1. Classification (NCBI taxonomy): domain Eukaryota; kingdom Metazoa; phylum Arthropoda; class Insecta; order Hymenoptera; family Eurytomidae; genus Sycophila; species Sycophila texana. Next base: position 2,016,491 of record JAWWEN010000002.1, read on the forward strand.
GGCTCCGATTTTGTCTTCAAAAGATCTTTAAAAACTTTACAGAATTATAGATTTTCTTTTAGTATTTTCAACTCTTGTTACATTAGTGAAATGTGCGGATTGTGTTGGAAAATATAATTCCAGACCTCGTATATATCGACGACTCAATCAGTATTCAGAGGAAAAAAATTTTTTTATTGTAAAACACTTGGTACACTCTTTCTCTGCATAATTCATAAGATAATGCTGTCAAGTTTTTTTTCGTTGTTACTTGTTATTTTACAATAACATATACGCCAATTTTTTTAGCGAAAATCGCCTTTTTCACTTTCCAGTCTTAACAAAAGTTGAATGCTTTTTTTACTGGATCAATAGTACCCCCCTCCTTATAAAGTAATGATTTTCATTTTATATACACATCAGTAATCAAAAGTACGAAAGATTATGTACTAACTACTTCCAGAAGATATAGATATACTTTTAAAAGATATATTCAATAATAATTAATGATTTTTTACATTCATTTTTACACTAAAAAGTTTTCTATTAATTATTATACTGTATTATTAAAAAAAGAATTATAACAATCGCGCGAATCGCAGAAGACTATCCGAGTTCGTTAAAATTTTAAATGGAATGAAATAAATTTATTCCAGCAATCATGGTAGGTACAAAGAAAATGCTGAAAAAAATAAAAAATTGATTTTATCAAAATTGAACGAAATTCGCTGAAGAAGGATATCAGTTTTTTTTTACTACACCTTTCCGTATAGAAACAAAAAACGATGATAGCTAATTCAAAATTTAAAAATAAAAAATATAGTAAATTTGATACCCTTTCAGATGCATTTACTTTTACATTTTATTACATTGACCCTATATTGTACAAAAAAACGCAAAAAAAAATTTTCTAACAATTTTAAAATCGTCAAAAAGAAATTGTATCATCAAAACCAATCATTTATTTTTGAGCCTCCATAAATCATGAGTTACAGAATACTACACACGCACATTAAAACATTAAAAAAACAATCAAAAACATTCAAAACGAACTTCTAACATGTTTTTAGAGGATCTTTTTTTTTTGCTATTACAAAGTGAGGAAGCAAAAAAGTTATCCGTTCGCTAAACGGCTATATTATACCTTGCAAAAAAATGTATCCGCATGTCACATTAACTCGCGCCTCTAGTTCATTGATTAATGTTAACAAAGCGACTACATATTTCACAACATAATTTGCGGTCTAACAACCGCGAGGCTCTATTATGTCTATTTTCTAACACCTACGAAAAGTTTCCGCCTCGCTCCACCTCCCGAAAAGCTTATAACCGACACGTCAACGCTTCATCCCACCAGCCGAGAGAAAAATTCGTCAATACCACGTAGCTCCAAGATGATGAAGAGACGCCTTTTAGACTTCTGTGCACTGACCGAGGAACATCCTTTCTTCGGCCTGTCCCCTCGCCGTTTCTCTCCATTCGAGACGTCGTCGATCGATATGCTGACAGTAATTAGGCGTGCCGCTGGCGGCTCGGCGAAAAAATTGCCGCGATAGCCCGCAGATAGTTAACTGGCGGGCATATAAAACGCGAGGAGAAAACCGAGCGCGCTTTCCGCTCCTTTCTTTATTCTTTTCTTCTTCTTCTTTTTTTTTTACTTTTAACGGGGAGATTTTCCTCTTCCTTCCTCGAAGATTTTCGCGCGCGATAATAAATCCTGGCCCAGCAGCCAGGAAGATCATTTGCCGTGCTCGGCGAATCGTATATAACGCCCTTTTTTTCTCGCACACCAGAGCGACCCCTTTCTCGCCCTCTCTGCCGTCTATCCTATATATACCTTCGTTCGCTTTCGCCGAGCCTTACCGAATTCACCGCCTCAATTAGCCTTTATTACGGATGCCATTACCTTGATTAATGCCGTTAAACGCGCGGAGATCGCTAGTTATACGCGGGAGAGGACACTCGTTTTCTCATCGTCTTCAAACGACGAGGTGAAAATTGACGGGGATTATATGTATACAAGGAGAGAATTTTTCGGTAAATTTGACCAAAAAAGATTGTTGCAACTATTACGAAATGTACTCTCTAACTCTGAATTAGTGAAAATTCTGCGATTTCACTAATCTTATGTCAATCCCTTAGGAAAAAAGTCTGCAGAATTTTCTGCAGAAAGTTTTGCAGATTTTTCTGCAGGAATAACAAATGTCTGCCAAATTTTCTGAACATTTTTCTGTAGGGTTTTCGCCTGCAGAAAATTCTGCAAAAATTTCTGCAGAAAAATCCGTAAAAAATTTTCTGCAAAAAAATCTGCAAATTTTTTTCTGCGGAAATTTCTGAAGAATGTTATGCAGACGAAAACCTTGCAGAAAAATTTGCAGAAATTTCTTCAGACTTTTTTCCTACGGGAATAGTCAAATATAGTCACATATAGTCACATATTCTTAGTGAAAAGTAATTGCCACTAATTAAATTAGTGGGATACTTTTAACCTGTAGTGTATCACTATACACACGAAATTTCATTAATTAAGATTTAGAGAGTATCGTATAATGGTGAGAATATGTGGTGTTTCAATTATTTAGTACGAAATAAATTTTTTTTACTGTTTCGTAAACATTATCGATTAGCTCCTAATAGAAAATTAACTGTAAATTGACTAGAACATGATTAATTTCCTGTTGATTGATCAACTTGTGGTTGAAATACAAGAGCCTAGCACCCGTAATTTGAGCTTTCGCGCAAAACCAATCCCTATATACTAAGTATCTATTCAGCAAATTTTCGGGTACAGTTAGTAAAATTTGCATAGAGGTATTTCCATGTGATGTATAAAAAATTATGGAATATATTAATAAAAGCTGTTATTCCTTATTAAAAACCGCCGATAGAAAAAAATTACAGAACGGTTCAGTTGAATTTACTTGAGCGATAAGCGATTATTACTTTTTCCGTATCGCTCTGTAATAATCCGTAGTGACTCAGTAAATATTAATCGAAAAAACGTAGATTCTTGCAAGCCACTCATCCTACGTTCACAGGTGCGGTTCTCGTTATTTTTACTAGATCAAAAAAATGTCTATTAATACAAAAATTAATATTTACAATTTCTGTTAATACGATCTATCTGACCGAGTTTATACTTTCAAATAATTGTTATTATATAATTACAAAATAATTATGACTTTTCAACGCAGATTATTAATACACTGCGGTTATGAAATATTACTAAACACTTGTAGTAACAATTACTACGAGTTTAATAAAAATTACCCTAGAATGATTAATTCACCCTGCCATTACTATAGAAACGTATAGTAACTTTTCTTATCCCACTTCTCGCGGGTAGAAAATTTCCTCTGTACCCTCTAAATATGAAAGAGTGCAGAAAATTCACTCTTTGACATTATAAATCGTCCACAATATAATTAATTAATATCGCACTATTCGTCGAGTACAAAAATAATCTTCTAGCAATCTTTTGCAAATTGTTCAGATAAACTTAATTCGCTTCTGTACGAAAATTCGGCAAAATTGCCCTCGTCTCTCGTCATTACCTGCGTGTGTATGGTGGGCCCCTTCAGCATCAGAGGCGCGGACTGCGACGACGGGGCGGCATTGCGCGTGCCGAGATAAAAAGAGGGATGATCTGGATTAGCGTCAGAGCTACTGCTCTATATATCGAAGAGGCTGACATTTGATTTTCACGTTCAATAGATTCGCCAAAGTATGAAATGTGATTGAAAAAGGGATTTGAAGGACGTTTTTACTTGTCAAGTAGTCTCGCTGTGTTCTCTCGCTTCGGTAACTGTATATACTCGCGTGTACACGAGGAAAAGTGAATACGCGGGCTAGTTCGTTATATTTAAAACGTGAAACGTTTTTATTTTTTTTTCAACGGCTTTATACTTTTTTTTGTTTATTTATTAAAAGATCAAAAATTTTACGAATGAGCGGCAAAGGATTATAGTGGAAAAATACAATAAACTAAAGTATGTACACTTAATATCCGGAGCATTTGCGATTGGCTTAATTAAATTTTCATGTCCGCTGAATAATGTTTTCATTAATTAATCGCCGGCGCGCGTTCGGGCTTCAAATTAATTTATAATTCAATTTCTTCGTTTCAAATGCCGCGCTTTATTATCAGCGAGTGTACAAAATAATTATTAAGTACCTTGATTCCACGTTGAAAGGCGTTCCCGGTAAATATTAATTAATCATCATCGCTCAATGTTATTCGAAATAATCCGTCGCGCTAATTCACGACTAAATGTTTTAATGGCAAATGTATTCAGCATGCACGCGAGGGAAAATCAGCTGAACACACGTCACGGCAAATTGAACATCATTGTATAACAACTGAATATATCGGATTTATTGAATAATGAATGACATAATTGTCCAAAAGTTATAATCTTCACGACGTGCAGTTCGTGCACAGTCGACGACGCGGCATTTTCGAACGTCGAATATTTCAGCCTGCCCGGCCAAAACTCGCCTCTTTTATGCGACGATCAGTTTGAAAGGCCACATCGAGCGGCATTTCAGCACTTTGCCCGCAAAACAAAGTTATACCCTGCGGCCGATATGTCCGTGCTCACGCCCACTCATATACCCACATACATACATTCGCCCATACACATATTGATGTATACATATTTATATGATATATACGTATTCTTTAAATTTCATTCGGAGAAAAATCAATAATTGTCAGTAATTATTTATTAAATTTAATAATGAAAATAATCCACTGAAATATTCAGTGAATATTTACTAAAAATCAAGCGAATTTTCGCTGCAAAATAAGTGAATTTTCAATTTGATGAGATGATGTGTACGCCTTTACGCGAGAAAACCTAAGAAAAAAGACGTTCATTAAATCTTTATTAAACATCCAATCCGTAATTTTTTATTTTACTTATTTTTTAAGAATCTTCAGTGCCAATGAATCATTGACTTTCGTCCGGCGACAAAATTATCAATATTATTAATAAGTGAAAACAGAATACACTGTTGTAAAAATGTCACTGTTAAGTCAATAAAAATAACAGTCAATAATAAAATTAGTAACAATTTTATTCAATGCAATTTAGTGGGTGTATGTATCGTATGTAGTATGTACACTCAGAGAAATATTCACGTAAAAATTACTAAGTATAATACTATCTGGGAAAGTAATTATAAACTGATAATCTAAAAAAAAATTACTGCAAGTATTTTACAGTAAAATTTACTATATAATATTATATAAATGAAAATTTACAATATTATTTGATAAATCAGGAGGCGCGGTAGCGCCTCGAGGCAAGTCTAAGTTCGAATGAACGGCTTGCCTACGAGGCCGCAACGCGCGCCTCTATATACGCCGATATTGGATTTTAACCTCCTTAAATTTTGTTTCGAAACGCTCTATTTGTCGACGATGCTCCCGCGTGTGTGGCTGCGCGGCTTCGCGAGCGACGTTGAGATACAAGCGCGAGTAATAAATAGGTATACGCGCGATGGGCGGATGCCGCTCCGGAGCGGAAGGTGCGACGCTGAAATTCGCTGCTTCTTCTGAACGTGGAAGCTTCTGGGCGGTGAAAATACGGCGGGTGGTATATCTGTGAATCGTGTACCGCACACATTTTATTTATTTATTTATTGCATTAAGCGGGCATTATACTGCACCTTTTAAGGGTAGAGGAGGATTAAAAAAATATCTTTACTTTTTTACATGTATTTATTGAAATGTAAGTGTAGAAATTTATAGAACTGTAAAATGTCTATAAATGTATGTAAAAAATTATAGAATTTATTTTCGTTTTTTTTTTTATAACCGAACAGTATCCTTAAAATGACGAAAAGTCTGGTGTATTTTTTGTATTTAATATAATTTTGTATTTAAATGAAAAAGAGAGTAGTATTATATTCTATAATCATACAAATTTAAAGGAATAAATAAAATTTGTCAGATTTCTATAATTGTATGTAAAAAATGTTATAGAATTTTTTTTTATAACCAAATATTATAAATTTTAATATATTAAAATGAAAAAGAGT
>JAWWEN010000002.1:2022614-2035416 GCA_035582955.1 Sycophila texana
GACATTTATTAATTAATTTTATTATTTTTAAATAGTGAGAGAGAGAGAGAGAGAGAGAGAGAGAGAGAGAGAGAGAGAGGTCCACATATAAGAGTTCGGAAGCATGGCTTCTTCCGTGTGGCCCGACGCCACACACCAGTTCTTTTTGTAATATTGTTGACAATGTCGAAAATGCAAAATCCATTTGATAAAAAATAATTACAAATAAGTAAAAAAAAAATACTTAAACAGGCGCTTTAAATGTTCGATTGAATCTAAATTAATTATAGAGTAATAATGAAAATAGAACATAAAGTACAGACCATTGCATTTAAAAAAAAATAGAATTGTGGGAGGGAATTAATAATTGATTGATTGTTAAAAAAAAGAGTAACCTAAACGTTTACTTTATTCCAGAAATATTCACCTGTGTAAGCACAGCGTCCGTATTGTACGATGCACAAAAGAATTTTTCTGATATTTATTCCGTTTTATCTGAACACGCTTTTGCCGGTTACTGTCACTGCACTTGATACTTCAAAGCCCACAAAAGGTTTTGTAATACCTCTTGCCCATTGGTTGTCTCATATAGCGCGACAGTTCTTTTGAATTAAAATTCGTTAAACTTATTTTAGTGTTATTAAATTAAAATGGTTTAATTCGTAAATGTCAAGTTTACAGTGAGAAAAATAATAGAGGTAAATTTACCTTAAATTGTTGGAGGTGGAGGACCAGCTAAAACAATGAAAATAAAAATATCATTAATTTTGGAAAAATTACAAATTTTATTGTAAAAGTTACATTAATTGTGACAAGAATATTTTACTATAAAAATTATAGATTCTTCGATGATTGTAGTATATATGCTTCTTGCGTTTTTATAGTATATCCCCCACGACAAACAATAATTTATAGAAAATTTTCCTGTATATTCTTCTCGGTGTAATTGTATTTTAAGTATATTAATTTAACATTGTCCGACATGTCTCATTAACGTTATAAACTACAAACGAAATCAAGAATAATTAAGTATTTTATAATAGCAAATTGTGAAACGATTTTTTTCCTTTTTACAATGATTTTTTAAAGAGCAACGAAATTGTTGCACTTCATAGGGAAATAATACTTAATTGCACGTGGTTACGAGTCAATTAGGACATGTTCGATCTTAGTCTAATTTCGATTCAAGTCTTTTATTCTACATTTACGTTAAAATAAGTAGTTAATTTAATATTTTTCCTACGTTGAGAAACTTCAGTGAGCAATTTGCTTTCATTGTGTATTTTTTACGAAATCTAATATATATAATCTTGTTTTATACCGAAGCCTATAATAATAATAATAAAATCTACCCTGTTAGGTCTCGCTAAAAGTGACCGCTGAACTGCAGGTCAATACACGTGCGGGTTGGGTTTTTTTCCCTACTGTCTAGACAACGTCGTTTATAAACATAAAATTGAAAAAGTAAGAAATTCATGACAATGACACTTGTTGACATTTTATTTAATAAATTACCAAAATTCATGTAAATCGTAATTATTTACGTATTCACAACAAGCTCTCCGTACAATTCTCAGCATCTTAAGATCTGAATTTTTTTAAAAAGCAATTGCGGTCAATTGAACAAAGGGGGTCTGAAAGCCAATTAAAAATTCAAATTTCGCGCCACAAAATGGCAGACGAAAATACAACTAATTTACTTATAACAATTATTAAAAACAAAATTATGAAAAACTAGGAGTTAGTTGCCCTCCGTTATTTAATTATCTATTATTTTACAAAGTTTCAAATAATTCTAATAATATGTCGCCAAAAAAACCTTGAAAAATGCAATTTGTTTATATTTTTCAAGGTTTTCTCGATGATACATTGTTATAGTAACTTGAAACTTTGTAAAATGATAGATAACTACATAATGGAGGGCAACTAACTCCTGGTTTTTCGTAATTTTGTTTTTATTAATTGTTGTAACTTGTAAGTAAATTAGTTGTATTTTCGTCTGCTATTTTGTGGCGCGAAATTTGAATTTTTAATTGGCTTTCAGATCCCGTTAATCAATGTTACGAGCGAAACGAAGAATCTCCAGTCACCTTGTAACGTTCCTATTTAAACCGAGGAAGTTCCACTCTAACAGGTACTACGCGATAGCTGCACCGCTGCACTACACGGCCCTGGTGTCGCCACGGAGGGTGGCCTTGGGGCTGGCCATCTCCTGGGCGGGTGCGCTGTTGCTGTGCCTGCCGCCATTCTCGGGCCTCGTACCACCCTACCGCTATGTGCCGGGCCTGGGCTGCTGCGCCCCCGACTTCGGCAACGGCGGCTGGGGTTCCGCCGGTTCCCTTTACGGTGCCGTCTACGCATTCCTGGGGCTGGCGCTGCCCGCCCTCCTCGTCACCGCGTGCAACCTGAGGGTCTTGGGCATCGCGAGGTACCATCGGCATCGCATCGCCAGCGCCATTTACGAGGTGACGCTGAGCGCCCAGGTGACCATCACCCACCAGAGGAACCCCTTCTTCGTGCCGGCCGTCACGGCGCCCGCTGCCGGTGGACCGCCTAGATTTCACAGCGCTGCCAGCACCGTGAGTCATTAACTCATTATTCGATTTTCTATACATTCGCTGGCAACATTTATGTTTCTTGAGGACTGCTATACTTGAATTAATTTCTTTAATCGTTTGTGATAAACGTATGATAAAATTGTAATTTTGCATTTTTTTAATTAGAAAAAATTAGGATTTAAACCAATCGTTACAATCTCACATGTAGATTTTAAGGTAATTTTAAGTTTATTTAGTTTAGTTTACTGTATACGTTTTTCTCCTTGTACTTAAGGACTTTATAGTCCGTAAAATTATTAAATAAATAAATAAATCGGTTAAATAAGAAAAAAGCTAGGCTAGGCGCGAACGTCACACGAGGCTGAAATCATCTCCTCGCTCAAGTACCGAACCGTATTTTTTCGACACAATGTGTGCAAGATACGATTTTGCGCGGCCTATTTTGAGCGAGTGTGCGTAAAGTCGTATCTTTGCTCACGGCGTATCGAAAATATATTCTAGTAAAAATGACTACAGTTTCGTATGGTAATAATTTGCAGAGGGGAGTGAGGGATATAGCGATCCTCGGGAAAAAGTGAACCATTAGAGCAAAGTGGACCAATAACCCCCTAAAATAGGTTTTCTTTACTACGAAAAGTATTATGTAAAAACTTAAGAAAAAAATAAGGTATTTCAAAAAAAAGTACGTTTAGTTTGCTTTTTCAAGAAATTATTTCAATCTACTGATAAGTAATTAAAACGAAAAAGGATTTTGCTTTTCAATTTCATTATTTTTTCTTATATTTGTATAAAGTACTTTTCGTGGTAAATAAAAGATATTTTAGGGGGTAGTATAGCCGTACTCCGACGATTCATTTAGCCCGCCATGCCCCACTTTCCTTTAGATCTGAAAATAGTTAACAGACAAAAAGTTTTACTAAAAATTAAAGTTCTTGCAGTTTTCACGTTTCAAAGATTGCCATAATTTTTTTTATGTAAAATTCACTAGATTGAAGTAGCTATAATAATACTTGCTATTAAAATATAATTACAAAACAGTATTTAAGAGATTTTCAAACAGAAAAATTGAATTATACAAAACTTTTTTGTATATTTTTTACTTCCTATATTGTATGTACGGTATTGCCTCGAATATTGCAGAAGTAGCCTCTCCGTTATCTCAGAATTTCCATCTTTCAATTGGCCTTTTTTCCCTTCCTCTCCATCTACTCACTTCGCAATATTTCTTACGACACCTCTGCAGGGCATATACGCCCCCAACGAATTCCCGCCATCTAAGTCCCATTCGAGCCTCCTCTAACATCCCTTGATCTTTCTTTTACGAGACACCCATCATTCCAGCAAACCCATCATTCCTCCTACAAACCACCTGCACCCGCAGCTTCATCCGACCCGCGCGCAAAAGCCCACTCCGTCGCTTTGACGATCTCCGCAGCAGTAGTTCCATCCCCCGTTACCCGTTACTCGATCGTTTAATTTTCGATGCTCCTCAGGTGATGCAGCTGGTCGGCTCGCTGTACCTCCTGTACTTCCCCTACTGCGGGTTGATCCTGTGGGAGGCCTGCGGCGGCGGGGGCGGGGGTGGCCTTTTGTTTTTTCGCTATCTCTGCCGCGTGATTCCTTTTGTGATTTTTTCCGCACCCTCCGCGCGCGCACCGGGGATTCGTCCGCTCGCTCCCCGCGCCGGAGGGATTCTCTCGCTATTTTGTCACTTTTGTTAATTGAAGTTTTGACGGGGGGCCGGCACAACCCATGGCTTTTTCGGCTTTTCGTATTTATTTTATATAATATTTTCGTTGGAATTGAATTTTTTATGTTTTGAAATTCGTTGACAGTGCGCGGCGTACGTGGCCTTTAAGGGAGTCGTCTAGTCTAGATGATCAAAAAAATCGAAATTTTTTTGTTTGTTCGTTTAATTGCTTCTTTAATATCTTTAGTATCATTTATCTGTATTATTTGCGTACTATTTGTAATAGTTGTTCTTGTAAAAGAATTTCATTCAAAATCGTTATAGTAGTAAATTAACTTCTCGTTGGGTTGTGTGTGTTGATGCGGTCGTCCATCGAATGGAACTTTCAATCGCATTTTTCTCAAAAGTGTATGGTTTCCATGATATAAGTCCATGAATTTTTATAGCATGGACACTGCACTAGAAGTTCTCGCTGGCAGCAAGATACTGTTGATACCAGTCATAATTTATCGGTAGAATACCGACTTAATAATACTTTTTGTTTTTCTATAAAATTGTGTTAAAATTTCGAAAATAATTAGAACAAATTTTCATAGCGAAGGATTTAATTTTTGCTCAGTCCTTAAGAAACCATCTTAAATAATACTGCTAATAAACTAAACGTCCCTCTTAAAAGAAAGAAATAAAGGAAATGTCGGTAGCTCTGCTCCGGATATCGTTCAATCTATATAGAAGAAATGTGATTGAGCCACGTCCGGGTGAAAAGTTCAAGTCACTCCTCCGACGTAACAATATAGTCTTCCCGAGAGTGGCGACCATTTAAAGTTCGTCTCGCGCGCGCGCTCCTCCGCTGGTAGAGACACTTATCGAGCTCCTCCCCCGCTTCCACGGCATCGACTTTTCGACAATCTCTCTCTCTCATAGTGTACAGCGCGCTGCGAAGTATCGCCGCGCAGCTAAGTATCGCCTCGGTAATTGCAATTAAAGGACTATTCTCGCGCTCGCGCACTCCACAGAAATGGATGCGTGTTGTATCCTGCCGAGAGGATTTCGAGTGTCTTGCGAACGCGAGTAAATAATTGAATTTAGATCGAAGCGCCGGGGGGTGGGATGTATCGTTGTCGTCGCGACGCTCCGGCGCCGTTCCTTCTTCCTCGATTAATTTGCGAGGCTTCCCTCTCCCCATGGCTTTTGTCCTTACTAAGTCTTCGCCCCGGGAATAGCGACAGGCGATGATTTCACTTCTCTCTCTCTCTCTCTCTCTTTCTCCCGTACTCTGAAGCGCAGCCCTGCCCCTTTATCCCCCGTCTGCACCTGTCTTCCTCGACCAGAGGCTTTACTACTGACCCTCTCCATTTTATTTCCATCGTATTGTTGTCCATCCGTATACGTATATTGCTTCCATTGAGCGGGTACACACAGCGAGCGGAGAGCATTAAAAAAAAAAAAAAAAGATAGAAATGAACCCAGTAATCCCTCGCTATCGCCGAGAGCGGCCCCGCGGATTAATTGAAAGGCCGGTCGTCTGTCCTACCGAATAATAACGTATTGAGCGTGTAATATCCATTATTCGAAAGAGCGAACAACGTGTCGGCTCCTGACCGTATGAATATTTAAATCGCCCGATGCTCGCGATAATTATCCCCGCCGAGTAAGTACACCGCGATATAAAGTGCATTTTTATCCCTTTCGTTCGTTTTTTTTTTTTTTTTTTTCGTTTAATCGCACGTTACTAATAATGCAGCGACTCTTTGTCGAATGGGAGAGACTTTTAATTCAACGCGAAGGCTCGTTAATTGTGGCTATATGCGCAAGGGCCGCGTAATTTTTTTAATTAACTTTTTATGCGTCGAGGTCTATATATATCCACCGAGAGAGCCATTCGGGCGAAGTTGATTCTTTATGCGTGCACGACTGGCGCTTTCAACGGGAATTCATGTGATATGCTTTTCTGGCAACAAAGTCGTATCTTGTGAGAATTTCTGCTTTACTGTTAATAAGAAATGAGACAGGAGCGTATATAATTTCATTTTCGAGTTAAATATTTAAAGTAATTCCAACAGGAATTATTTACTATTGCCTTACAGATGTAAAAGATGTATATCTGTTAATTATTAGTGTGTATATACAGCTTATTCATTGGACTAATTTAATATTAATTATTAATTTTTTTTTTAAATTGATTCGCTATTTTAAAGTTGTAATCCTTATTATTCAAGCGAGTTATTAAAAGTGTGTATATATAGCTTATTAATCAGATTAATTTATTATTAATTATTCATTTTTGTCCAAATTGATTCGCTATTTTAAAGTTGTAATCCTTATTATTCAAGCGAGTAGTTAGTAGGATACCCAGCTAATGAGAGAATTTGAATCTCTCATTAGCTGTGAATCCATTTAAATAGCGAAAATGTATCTAGGTATAATGAACCTGAGAGATTTTTCCGTTAAATTAATCTGAGGGATTTATAAATAAAGATGATTAGCCGCGGCAATTAGTGCGTTATACAGTTGAAGCTTCGCCACTTCCTTATCACAAGTTTAAATTTAACGCGTTTGTTCGAGGGGTGGGGGGAATGTAGCCTACCCAGTCGTACCGTAAATTTAACGCTTCAACCGTCGGATTCCAGCCGGTTGACCGTAACTCGACGTAGCTGTAAAAGCGAATGCGACGAGCGCAGCTTTTCATTATCAGTGCTCGACAATCGTCGTAAAAAAAAAGCACAACTTGAGCGTATGCATAAAATATCCATTGTGCTCTACCCAGTAAGGCCTCGCGCATAAATTCAGCAAATCTATGCGGTTAAAAGGGTTGCGCGCGGCTCTCCTCTATCGAGAATATAAAACTGCTCCCATTATCGTCGCTTTAAAAGTCCCGCGATGCATTGGCGCATTGTTTTGCGCACGGCGGTCTTATCCTTTAATGGTCGGATAGCGCTGGTCGCGGCAGCTGCGTGCCGCGTGCGTCTCGCGTCGCGGACTCTAAAAGTCCAGACGACAAAAGCGAGGTGCCGTGCTGCGGGTAACGCGAGAGCCGGGAAATAGCGCAACTCGCTTCTCCGTTACCCAGTCGCAGTCGCGACTCTTTCACGGATGCTTGTAAGTATTCCGAGCCGTTGCTGCCCAGTGTGCTTGCACTTTTTTACGCTTGCAATTAAACTTGCCACGCGGCGTAACTGCGATACCGCCCGATGTGTTTTGTCGCTATTTTTTCTCTCTCTCTTCATGCCCGCTTGAAGTTTCTTCAATTTTCAACGCTCAGCTGCTGCTGGCTACTTCTGCCTTGCGGAGGAAAAACTTCGGCGTTACGCGTTTAATGGAGAAAATTGCGTGGTTTTTAAGTGTAAGGAAAAAAAAAACTGCTTTGTTTCATTTTGTATTGTACTAGTGCAACGTGGTTAAAGAGACGAAACTTTTGGTAAAGTCAAATAAAATTAATGGTCCCGATTTATTAAAGTATTTTTCTATCTGCTTTTTGGCTGATGACGCGAACTGCAAATCAGTTAAACACGAATAATATATTCGTAGAAATTGATGATAGAAGTCATGAAGATATTGGAGCTCTCCAGTAAGTGTTCAATGAATCTTTACAATGTGTAAATAAAAAGAATCATTAAAGAAATTTATTTACAAAATAAAAAGAGTTACACTATTTTAGATGTTCTATGTACTTTACCGATACTTTGTATGATGCGAAAAATTCGATTTTGTTGAAGCAGTTTGTTATTAAAATAGTAGCCTAGTACTTTAATAAAATTAGTTTTCGAACAAACTATTTTGTTCACTTTTAATCTGCACGGTTAACACAAATAAAGACTCTAGACCCTTAAAGTTCACGCTAACCACGTTTTACTATATATATATGTAATAAATAAATAATTGCAGTACTAAGCGCATGACATCTGTTACTCCCAAGGATATATTTTTGGATTTAAATTTACAGTTGCATAATCCACTGCGAGTACAGTGCAAGTTTATTATTGTTGCTAACTTAATAACCTTAAAACGTCTTTCATCTTGGGGCTTGAATTGCACAGCTTTGTTCTAGCCTTTAGGTTTACGGCGCTCGAAACACATGTTGGAACAGTCACTGCGAGGAAATCAAAGATACGCCGCGCACTTAGGCAAAGGCGGTCTTCGGCACGTCTCAACAGTAATTAGCTTCCTGATATGGAGATGGGCGTTACATTTAGCGTTAACCAGCGTCCCGCTCTAGGAATTCTACGGAGAAACATAATTGACCTAGGCACAACTGATATTTAATAAACCAGGTGCAGCTGCACGAATTATATTGCTTTCCAAAGAAAGCAGGGGCATTGTACAAACTGTTATTCGAAAAAATGTTGCCTCGACCTTTAATATGCATACAAGATAAATGCAATCCGCAATTTTAATCTTGAAAACTAATCCTTAAAGTGGAAATAGCGAACATTCGTTTGTTTTACAGTGAAAGCTGTTCACTTTTAGATAGTTATACGTGTGCAGCTGTAAGAACAGTGATAGTAATTTTTTAAAGGTAGTAGTTATCTCGGAAATTTTAATATCTATACAAATATTTTTTTGGATTTAAATTATCATGTAGCAAATAATTCAACTAAAATAAGCAAATTCTTTTGGAAGAAAAAAAATTGTACTGCTTTTTTAAATATACATTTTTTAAGTTGGAAAGCTTTTAAAATGACAATGTCAATATTATGTTACCGAAAGGTAGAGAAATTACACTGTGTTGTATAAAAGTCGAGATAAGAATATAAAAGTATAAAATTACAGTATATTTTTTTTCATATTACTTTGCATTTTATGCACGTTTTATTAATATTTTAAATTTTACTTTAAATATTAAACAAAATTTATGCTTTAATATTCTTCCAGTGACAGTTTACTGATATTGAGCACCACAGTGTCGAGAAAACTATATACCTAACTTATTAAATTGATTCTGCAAAAGCAATGCAAAACCATGAATTTCAATTATACACAGAACAGTAAAAACTAAAGACATAAAGTTCATTGTTTTAACAGTAAAAACTAAAATCGTAAAAATTAATTGCTTTATTTAAAATAAGATGCTCAACATTAGAGATTACTATAGACTGTAAGACTTTGTCTATTGTTCATTTTAAAGTACCTCTTGTATGAGATCTACACTGCAAAAATTTTCTTGTAAAAATTACAATGAAGGATCCCTGTAATAATAATTACGCTTAAAAAAACGTAATCCGCGAAGGAGAGTTTGCAAGCGTTGAAAATTTTTTCGGAAAATTCTTTTGCAATTTTTAACTAAAACTTATATTCTTGATAGAAAAACGTTTTTAATGTTTACAAGCAACATTACTGAAGAAACTTGTTGACAAGAATAAGCACTGAATCTCCTCGTAAAAATTAAGGAGCTTCTCTTGTAAAAAAATTATAAAGCATCGCCAAAGATACATGCTGCAGGTGAACATTACCTTTAAAAGAAATTTTCCTTAAAATTTCTAGTGCTTGCAAGCTACACTTTGCTTACGTCTTTTACGTATAAAATTTATTAAGGTAGAAATTCGCCGTCTATTTATTACAAGAAAATTTTCCCTATAATACGTAGGCACACACTATAACTACCACTTTACATATACGAAAAGTCGAGTTATCACTTTCATCGGAGAAATCGCGTCCAGACTTAATCGTAACCGATAAACGTCAATGGAGGAATCTGCTCGAGAGAAATCCTCCCGACATCGAGAGGAATCCACGGAATCAAGACTGTAAAGCTTTAGGAGCCAGTATAGGGGAAAGGGTATAGTGTGCACCACTCGTCCGGCACTCGCGTTACGCGCGCGATACTGTTCTCTACCGGGAACTCGGGCGCGTTAATCGAAATTCGCCGTTCGTGATATCGCGTTTCGCGACATCGACACGCACCCCGCTTCGCGCATGTGCATATATATATGCACATATCTGTCTACGCAGTACCCACGAGCGCGCCCGCCAACAGTCAAAACGAAACCCAACCAGACGAGCCTCTGTACCTCGAGTTCTTTTCCACTGCGATGCGGATACATGCCTTGGAACATTCAATATCGCTCGGACTGACAGAAAGAGATGAGAACAGCCAGGCCCGGATTTATGGGCGCGCGCTCCGCGTTTTTATGATCGGAGCTGTCCACTGATTGTACACGTCGAAGCTGACGAAAAAAAGGTGAATTATGCTGCTCTCTCTCTCTTTTTTTTTTTGTTACCGTATAGCCCAGCAGCGCTCGCTCCCTACGCAGGCACGAAAGGCACAAAAAATTCGCTGAACGTCGCGTGGTCTCTGCTCGCTCGCATCGCGTCCTCCGTGTACACACGCACACGTTTCGCTCGCGTTTCGCTGGATTGTAAAGTTTTATTGCGCGCTTTTTATGTCTACTTTTTGACGGAGAGTGCGGGGGGAGTGTGCGCTGGATATCAAAATAAAAGGCCACGGATAAACCTGAAACGCAAGCCGATGCGATAAGACATATTTTCATATCTGCCTGTATTATGACGAATTTCATTCTCCTCGCCGATAAAATGACGATTGTATATATTTTTTATCTTAATGGACCTTTTTGTAGAGGGGAGCAGAGGAAAAAAATAAATTAATGTACATCATCGCATTCGATATAGTCGATATAGAGAAAAGCTGAAAGAAAAAAGAGAGTATAGAGGAAAATCAGGCGCGCGAGACGTCCATCATCCCATCAATCCCGTCGCCGTCGCCTTCGGAGTCTCTCCTCTCGGTCTAAGTGTCGATTTCTCATTGTGGGGATAATCCCGAATCAACATACGCAGCGGCGACTCTCCGAGAGAGCTCTCCGAGAGAGCTCTCCGTGCGCGCGTATATAAATGAAGCTCCCCGGATCGTTCACCCCCGCACTCTGCCTCGTGATTTGCGAATTAGTAGTTCGGAAGACCGAAGGTGCGCTTCCGCACGAGCGCCAGAGATGATCCCTCCCAAGGGGTCAACAGATCCTTGCGCACATACACGCGGAATCCCCTTATTTTTCTTGCCCACACCCCAATACTCTCCTCTACGATCAGCGACGCCTTCTAAAAGGCGATCGACCGGAGGGTGGAGGAGAAGAATCAGCAGCGACGATGGCGTACGTCGAACTGAGGGCAGTCGTAAAAATTGCAGCAATTTTCACTTCGTTAAGGATAGTCTCTCTCCCGTTGACGGGGGGTCGCTCTCGAGGGCTCGTTTCGTTCCGCAAAGCGGAGGCCGGAAAAGACGGGGCCGGGGGAGGCATATCGAGCCCCTTGTGCAATCGTAGAATCCCCGGGGATTCGGGGCTCTCTCGCTCTCTTTTACTCTCGCCTCCTAGTCTTCCACCTCGCTCTCGCTTCCGAATTATATCCTTTGAATCTACAATTATGGAGTCCCGCAGAGGCATGCGGGACACGTTTTCGCGCAAAGTTTGCGCGCGGAATACTAAAGATCCGCGAGAGCGCGGGCCTAAACAGGATCAATACCCATCCGTTCTCTCCTCGTTTCTCTCCTCTCCCTCGTCGCGCACTTTTCTGTCTCTCCGCGTCGATTTCCTCCGTACCTTTTTTTTTGTTCGCCCTCCCGTTGTCGTCGTTGGCTTTGGCAGGAGCGAGCCGCTGCTGAACTCACTGCTGCCTTACACGGGGAACAGAGAAGGGGGCTGTACAGTGTATACACGAGGCTCATATTTTCTTAAAATTCACTTTTCCAACGCGCGCGTGCAATGCTCATAGCATGTTACGTGTAATGCTTAATGGCATTCATGGGTAAAGGTTTTTGAACAAATGTCGTCGTTATTTTTATTTTCTTAAAATTCACTTTTCCAACATGCGCGTGCAATTCTCATAGCATGTTACGTGTAATGCTTAATGGGCTTCATGGTAAAGGTTTTTGAACAGTGTCGTTATTATTGAGTCGAAGTTATTGTTTTTAGGCGGTATAATCTATTAGTACAGTGTGAGGGTGAGGGGAGTACGACGTGGACTGTAATTAGCTTCTCAGTTTTAGATATCGATCCCCATAGCTACTGCGAGTCTTATCCATTTATGATCTGCTGCGGCTGAAAGGTCAATAATTGCTGACCGAGCTACGAGCTAATTGCACACAAGAGAGCCAGTTCGTGTTTCCGGCTTCGAGTGAACAAACGATTTTTCAAAGCGGTAAATTTACACTAACAAACTGTTATGAAACTGAGTATTGAAAACTCGCGCACTTTGCCTTGTTCTTTTTATGGAAAAAAATAAAGAGGCAATTATTTAAGAAAATGCAAATTTTTAATTGTTTACTCAATCAAGATACTGATAAAGCAACTTAAATCGTAACATACAATCTGTTACGGATTGGATTACGAGTTCTTTTGGTTTAGAATTTTTTTAACTATGAATTTGGCGGAGAATAACAATTAATAATTCTGTAACAAATATATATGCGAATCGATGAACTTTATGAAATAGCTGGATTACAGGCACTATAAAGAAATGAAAGGCCTTTGGACTATGTCAATTACTCTTTGTAAGGTACCTGTGCCTAATATGGGCATGCGCCTAATATGGCCATGTTCTGGTATTTCGAATTGACCCGCGCTAC
>JAWWEN010000002.1:2035516-2068367 GCA_035582955.1 Sycophila texana
AAAAATTCTTCTCCGTTCAAAAATTATGGCCGTTTCCGCTTAGGGTAGGCATATTAGGCTCAGGTACCTTATTAAAAAATGAAAACTCACGTTAAAACAACAAACTATAAATCATGTTCACGATTTTTTTTTATTTCGGAAAACGGTCAAGGAACTTGAAAAACCTTACCTGGTAGATGTGTCCTTAAAATTTTTTTCAATTTTGGTACACTAGTCATTTTATAAAGCTCGTGGGTACACACAATATACCGGTTTAAGGGGGAGTGAAGTTAGTCATTGAATTTGCAGTTCTAAAATGAATATTATCGAGTACCGCTAATAAAACAGAAAAATTTAAAAAAAACGAGTTTTTATAATTAAGCGTTTACTTATCAGTCAAACAAACCTAGTTAATTTTAATTATTAGAAATTTTTTTATTTAAATAAAGATATAACCAGTTATGGTTACCGAATTTTTTTTATCATAATAATAATTTTGTGGAAGTGGCTTAGAGCCGATTCCACGCTATATGATGAGAAGAAAAAAAAGAAGCGTTTTCTTTCGCTTTCAGTCGCATATTCCTTTGCACTAAAAAAAAAGATTGTATCAATTCCAACAAAATATTTCTTCTTTATGGAGTTCCAAGGAAATGGTTTCATTGAATCAAATTAAAAGTTTTGTTGAAATTACTGAATAAAGTGACTTTAATGAAATATTTAGTTGGTTCAACAAAATATTTAGTTGACTCAATGAAACCATTTCCTTGAAACTCCATAAAGAAGAAATATTTTGTTGGAATTGATACAATCTTTTTTTTTTAGTGCAAAGGAATATGCGACTGAAAGCGAAAGAAAACGCTTCTTTTTTTTCTTCTCATCATATAGCGTGGAATCGGCTCTAAGCCACTTCCACAAAATTATTATTATGATAAAAAAAATTCGGTAACCATAACTGGTTATATCTTTATTTAAATAAAAAAATTTCTAATAATTAAAATTAACTTTTTTTTTCAGTGTGTCAAGTGCAGAGCTGGAGAACTAGTAAAACAAAACTTTGCATTATCATGAAACTTTATATACATAATAGTTTCAAATGGAGTACAATTAAAATTTATTTCTCGCATTACTGAATTAACTGTGCAACTGCTTTTCATTGCACAGTGTCAGACTATACAGCAGTGGCGCCAGTGTATATACCCAGGCATCTGAAAAACAACGCGTTTCGCGAGGCAGCAGCCGGACGCGCTCGTATCTTGCTTCTTCTGTTGCGCGGAAGAGGGTGAAAAAGAAGACAAGAGTCGAGCCGTGAATTCCACGGACGCGACAATGCCTGGAGAATGCGCGGAGTTGCGTTATATACGCGTATATAATGAAAAGCGGCGGCGCGCATGAATGGAAGTGGCGTTCGGATGGAAGCGGCGGTGGCGGCGAATCTTGTAAATTTTGCGAAATTCCGTTCGTGCGTACCACGCGTGGAATCCAATTCGAAATTGAATTTTCGACCCTCTCCCCCGCAGTCTCCAAAACGTTCAAATTAAATCTCGTCCGGTTGGATTTCGTTTCTCTGTATATGTCTTGCGCCTACTATATGTATATATTTACGGAGTGGACCCCCCATCCGAAAAGCGGAAGCATAATTAAATAATTATATGTTAATGCGCGCTACGTGAATAACATATTTAAACTCGTCAAGCTGAGTCGGACTGATTTTATTAACTTTACGCAGCTTTTATTAGCATCTCTCGGTGAAATTTCACATTGCAAATCTCCCCACTGAGCTTCGCTTTACTTCGCATCTTTTTTTTGAATTTGAATTTTTTTAGAAGAGAATGTTTTAACTTTAAGAGTTTTCGATAGTAGTATTAAAAATTTACTTATTAATAATTCTAGGAAGTATTTTTAACGCTACACCGGCTACACTTTGGCGTTACGTTCCACACGTGAATTCGTAGAGCGTAAAACTTTGCCCCGCTGGTTATTTGGGATAAAAAAAGTTCGCACGCACAATCGTGTTTTGTGGAATGCAAGCTTCAAAAGTAAAATATTTTTTCATTTTTTTTACAATTTCATCACTGCTGTGTGTGTTTTATTCGAATTTTATTTGTACTAAAACGTGTCTTAATAAACATAGAAAAATTTAATATTTTTTTTTAGCTCTCCAAATGTTTGAATGAAATATTTGCTAATAAAAACATTTGTAAAAAAAAAGAAAATCTCGACGCTCTTCAAATTAGCAGAAAAATAATAATACTTTTCATTTTTTTAATTCAATTATTGTTTATAAAAATATTATTGGTTAAAATATTCTGTGATCGGGAATTTTAAAAGTGGATATCTTTGTAATTAAACTATGAATTGAAAAAATAAAAACTACGTGTCGATTATTTATTTTTCAATGAAGTCTACATAAATAAAAACTTTTTTATTCCCAATTTCATTATTAAACAACCGAATAAATAATCGAATAGATTTTAATATTCTTGCGAAATAAGAATAAATTATTTACCTACAATCTCTCTTACCGCGAATTAATTATATATTATAAATACAATACTATTTTTAAATATTTTATTACCTATTTCGATTACGTATTTATCAATATTAATTTTATCAGATAGTTAAAAATGAAATCTAAATAATTGTTTTCTACCCTTATTTCGTTATTAAAGAACCACACAGAGAAAAATCTGTGAGATTAGCTCTTAATCAAGAGAATCTTTCAATATAGAATAACTGATTTGAATCAATCCAGAATCTCTCAGACCGTGAATTAATTGATTATACACTCAACGCAAAAACAACTTTTCGCGAAAGCTCATGCATACAAGTTCGTCCGAGTCGCCCAGATGTTGCCACAATGTCCTCACACGCCGAGTTTTGTATCTCGCATTCGAGGTCTAACACACACTCGCGCAGGGTACGGTATAGCCCCGGCGCGTCTCTGGTTTGAACAGAGGTTCATGCAGCGACGACTTCACGCTCGCGGAGATAAAAGGCGCGACGAAAACCGGAGCAGACTAGCAGAGATTCTCAGAGATAGTCGCGCGGCCCGCATGAATAAAAGCTCGAGTCTCGAGAGCGAGTACGCGCGCGACCAGCTGCTCTCGCGCCTCCTCCAGAGTTATGAATGTAACGGTACGTTGCTTCCGTCTCTCGGCTTCTTCTGTTTTCTTTTTTCTTTCATTCTGCCTCTTCTTGACCCCGTGTGCACACACCCGGACCTTCGCGCGTGAGAATTCCGCGCAAAGCTCCGGGGACACTTGCCACGGCTCCTAAGCACTTGCGCAATAATTACACTCTTCTCGCGTGTGCGCGCTGCTTGCTTTTTCCTCGGCTCATTCGTCTTGGCGCTGAGTCACTCTCTTGCGGTTTGTTTGCAAACTTAAAATGAGATATTAGCCACCGCTCTTGATATTTTCACGGTAATTCTTTTCAGCGTCGGTCTAATTGTGCGTGTCGCGTTGTTATCGCCGATATGCTAATGCGATAAATGAACACGGGACATTTTTTTCTTATGAGCGACGCGCGCGCTCCACTTAATGTTGTTTTTTTTTTCTTATTATTTCTTTTCTTTTTAAATTTGTTAACTCACTGATAACAATCTCTCTTATAACGAGGTTACGTTTTCGCATGCACGCATTCAGTTTGTATTATACAAGCGTATAAGCTTGAACAAAGTTTTAATGATGTAACTTTTTTTTTTTCAATTTGAACGAAATAAAAAAAAAAGACACAGAATAATCACTTAAAAAAAAAAAAATAACGAAGAAAAAACATTTCCCGTTTCAATTCCCTAATAAAATGTACAAATCGCATTACCGAGAGAGTCCATCATGCACGATTAGGAAAAAGATGATCCCAAAGGCGATTTTCGGCATGGAAGCCGTAAAGAGCCTATACGGAGTTTCACGACGTATATAAGGCTATATATACCGGTCACTGCAGGAGGGGAAAAACGAGCGTCGCGACAAACGAGGTAGAAAATGAAAAATTCTTCCTGCAAGCTTGCGACTCGGTTTACCCGCGGGAGTCTTTCGCTACGTATATATACCCACTCACATGTGTCGAAAAGTCGGAGGGGTGACCGCAAGCGCAACCTTTATATATAATCCGATCGACAGAAAACTCCCTCCGGTAAAGAGATTGAACTTTCCGCGAAACCTGTCCGTCGGTTCTTGGAAAAACTTAGTGCGGTTAATGAAAGAAAGCGGGAGGGTACTGAAACAATGCGACGAAGATGGAAGAGAAAAAGAAACCCGATATATCAAGATCGTGTGGTGGCGAAAATTCAAGGGCGCCTCTCTCTATACCTATATATACACGAGATACTACCACTATAGCTATAGTGCACTATAACTATATATATACACGAGAGAGCGATGGCGTGACGCGCGCGAAAAAACAAAAGAGAGGCCTCCGCGGGAATCGGAGAGAAAAGACGCGGAGTGAATAGAGACGTTGCGAAATCGAAGGAGAGACGCGCAAAGGAATAGGAAGAACACGAAGACGGATTGATAGGGAGGCAGCAGAGAGGAGGATCTCGTTTCGAGTTTCTTCGATAGATTCCACCCTTATATTGGCTGCGGCCCCCGCTCCGGCCACTTCCCACGAGAGAGCGAGAAAGAAACAATGAGGGGGGCGGGGGGTTTGAGCGGCGTGGAAAGACGTTCTCGAATTTCGCTGAATCAAAGGTATGCTACGGTGCCGGGCGACGCGTACGTGCTCCGCGCGGATCGGCCGAAATCGATTTCGTCTAGGAGAGAGCCACGAACCACTCGCCGTATTATCCCCGCGGTTTTCTATAGTGTCATTGTTGTTAGAGAAGCCGCAGCGACGACGTCTGAGTGCCGCGCGGCTCTGAGACACAAAGGGCCCTCCACGTATTACGTTTCCACTCTACTTTTTCCGCGCGTGTACTATACGAGCGGGCCCTTCCTTCCTTTCTCTCTTCTTCCCTCTTGCCCTTCTCCTTCCTCCTCTCCGGCTTCTGCGAGCGCGAAAAACGTGAATGAACGCCGCGAGCGGGTTCACCGTGCCTCATGCGCTGCGGCTCTGCTGACGCTGTCGCGCGTAGTATACACTACTCTTTCGCGAGGAATTAGCGAAGCCGCCAGTCGTCGACTTTCCTTTTGGCCTTTGAACGAGTCGAGAAGCTTTGTTGGTGCCGCCCTCCACTGATTGGCGTTTCTAGAGCAACACCTTCTCTTCTTTTGTTTTTTGTAGATGAGTTTTTTTTTTTAATATACTGTGTTATTGTACTCTTTACTATACTAGACTCTAGAGAGCGCGCTCTATATATGATTCTGCTATGTGGCACTGAAGTTTTGGCTCCTTTCCGTTGTATTCACCAATGAATTTTTTGATAACGCTCTGAATTGGCCCTACGTTCGATCTGAATTATCTCTACGTTCGATACATCACTAGGTTCCTTTTATATACTAACTATATACTACTAAGACTAAGACTAAGAAAGACTCTAAGAAAGATTAAGACTAAGACTAAGACTAAGAAAGATCGTATCGAAGATTTCATAGACCTGATAAAAGAGATTTTTTAATATATTCTCTGTCCGTTTTGGTTGTAATTTGAATATCAGGATAATTAGACTGCATAGTTATTTGAAGGACGTTATTATTATAAATGAAACGTGAGATACGTGCATTTTACGTGTGCAGCTGATGCGGCGGCTATATACTGAATATCCGCGTCACTTTACGAATGAATTTTCCGCGAACGAGCTAAAACAATGTTGAAAGTACTCGATTATGAAAGAGACATGCATCAGTTCCTCTGACATAACGCGTGATGACGGAAAGAGGAAATATAATTTCGCGAACGGGAAAAGTGTCATATTTATTATCCCTATTATAACGGGGATATTGCTTCAAATATCCTTATCGCCAATTATTACGAAAAGAGAAGAACTGATTCTATTACCACACGGTGAATTAGTTATTTTTTTTTTTAAATCAATTTATCGTTACTTCACTTTAACAAAAAAGAAATAAAAAACTTACTGTCCGAATATGAATTAAGTATTTACACTTGTGGCAATGATATATTGTCATAAAAAACTTGGTGTTGAATTTAAATACATGTAAATTAAAAATACAAAAGAAACTAAGGAATTAATTTTATTACGTCTTCATAAAAACGCGATAATTAGAAATTAATTTAAACTAGTTATTAATTTTCATACGTTACATTTGATTTATAGTTTTAGTTTTCAAAATTATTTTTTTATGTAATATCCTAATCGACGCGTATTTTCGTCTTCTTTCTTTTTAATTTAACAATCATTAATAAATCATTGCTGGTAAAAATATTTTATGACCTCGCAAAACTAAAAAGAAGAAAGAAGTTAACTTTTTATCGAATTTACTTCGTAAATTATCTTGTTCAATAAATTAAAATAAATGAATAAAAATACATAAACAAAACACTAAAAAAAAATAAATAAACTAACAATATTACCGTAAGGTAACCGTTCTCTAAAAAAAAAAAAAATGTGAAGTCTCAAAGTGACACGGATCGACGGGCTAGCGGTCTCTTCGGGCCATCAAAGTAGTATCCCCTATATAGTGCGCTACGGGGAATCAAATTGAAAGTGGGCGCTCCTCGCGGAAATCGCGTTAGGTCCGGCGTTCCGCAACGAAGGCCACCGCCGCCATAGGGTCCGTCACGCGCCGAAGGAGGCAAGAGCGGCTCGCGATCCTCTCACACTCCGAAGGAGAGCCCCGCGTGCGCGCATCGCGCCGGCAACGCCACGGCAAATCTCTCGCCTTCCCTTTTTTTTTCTTCAACTCCGAAGCATTTTCTGTTTCGCCTTTAATTTTCAGGACGGCTAACCTCGTTACGCGCTCGCGCCGACTGACGCGGTTAGTTCTTAATTAAAGCGACGCGCCTTTGACCGTTAGTTCGCGGACCGGAGTTTAACGCCTTGGCGACGGCAGCTACGACGAAGAAGCCCCCCGTGGAAACCGCTTAATTTCTACGCAGACGCGCGGCGCGTCACCCTGCGGGCTTTTCCGCGGCACTTATGTCCGGCGGCCGGTGAGGAAGCTGAAAACTCGAAAGTTATTTAGGAGAAATTTCTTCGAGGCGGGTTTAATTAAACCCTCTTTAATTTGCGGGCTGGCGCTCACTTTTTTTCGACTCTATCGCATAACTTTCTGGCATTTTCATGTTGGCTAAATGAAGCGGACGCGGCGAATGGCTGTATTTAATTATACGATTCATTCCGCTAATTGAAATGCATCTCGAAATACGTGCTGTATGTAACGTCAAATTTAATTTTTTAATTAATTAGAAGCTACTACTAAATAATAAAGTTACTGAGAAATATGCTCAAAGTTTTGTAAAACTATCGACTATATAATTACGTTATATAGAAGTTTATAGTGTATTTTGTATGGCATCGATCATATTTTGTGATATCATGTTGTTGCAATTATTTTTTAGTAATTTTAAAATAACTGAAACTAGTACCTTGTACTTGTACGAAATTGATTTAATTAAAAAACTGTTTTTATTTTTATACATGAAATCTGCACAAAAAATTTTATATGATATTATAAATATTGCGATTTGCAATAAACGATTATTATTATTCTATTATTTTCGTTATTTATAAGAAAATAATATGAAATTTGTGCAACGTAAATTTTTGAGACATTTAAGCTTACCGCTTTTTACATTTCCATGAATAGTACATACATTTTATCATTAATAAAATATTATTAATAAAATAAAATAACAGATTTTATTAAATCAGGTATATCAACAGATTGAATAAAATCTGTTCATATGAAATGAATAAAATGATCTCGTGTATACATTTTTTAAATCTAGTGAATACGATTATAATAAAAATGTTTCCGTTAAGGGTCAATGTATATCATTATGAGAAGCAGTGGGTGTCTCAAAGAGACTACATGTATATAAATTAATAATTATACATTTCATTCCTTTGTGTGTATAAAATGTATAATTATTTCTAATGTAGACTAAGAAAAAATTAATCTGCGGATAACTTTAATAGTTTACTTACTTTACATAAAATTAAACTCGATTAAAACATATTTGGTTTATTGAAATCTTATTAAGTAATGTATTATGTGTCATTTATATTTTACATTCATCATTTTGTATTAAAGAGGATTAAATCTCGTTTCTGAAAATAAAATAAAAATATAATAAAATAAAAGCTAATTTTTGTACTAAAAATTTTATTTTTTGTATGTTTCAGGTATGTCTACTTGAATATTCGCTAATTGATTCACATAAGGTAAAAACATGGTCAATATACGTTATTACATCTTTTACTATGTACTTACTTTACTTGAAAATAAAACAGACGCGTGGAAAAATTTCCACGATCAGCGTAGACCGTTTCCGCAGAATAAAGACATGGGTGAATAGATCGATATTTTATCATAGTCCGAGCAATATTCCAGCGGAAGAAAAAAAAAACCTTAAAGCGAGTTACCGCTGAATTCAAAATAGTGGTCGTAGAGGCTGAATACGCGCGCGCGTTTTACGACTTCTCTTACCTTCCTCTTTCTTTCGACTGGGATGAAATTCCTCGGGCGAAAGAGGAATCGTCGGATTCTCTTTCGGGAAAACACAGGAGGGGGGTTAAAGAAAATAAGCTTTTTCCTTGAGCGCATGTCGATGGTCCTCCTCTAATTCCAACGTTTTCGATCAGCTGATCTTTTATCGACCCGCGAAAGCAGACCGACGTATCAATTTTCTTTTTATGTGCTTGTTATTTTTCTTCTTCAAAGAATAATCTATCATATAATTCTTTTTAATTTATTTTTACAACGGCGTGGAATAATAAAAGTTTCAATTTGAAATTAATTTTATCTTCTTTCTCTTTTCTAATTAGAAAATATAATTTTCAGATTTAATAAAAACTGATTATTTCTCTTGTATTTTACGCTCACATTCAAATAGCTTCATTCAATTAATTATAAATTCAGTTTTATCTCATATATACTTATATATGTTTTAAAATATCTCCTACATCAAACTTATCCATCGAATGTCTATATTTTTTTTTTATCGGAAATGAAACTCGCTTCTCCCGGAAGAAAAAGAGAAAAAATAAAACGGAGCTCGCGTATAACCCTGTAGCGAAGAAGAAAATTGAACGTCGTCATGTAAGTTTTCCAAGTTACCCCAAGTGTAAACAAAAAAAGGGTATAGCGGATGGCCTTTGTTGCCCAGCCATATAACAATGCGCTCAGTCTATACCTATATATATATATATATATACATACATAGAGGTAGCTCGATGAGCGGCAAACACGCAATTGACCGCTGACCGACCGTTTCTTCAAGAATATAGTACGTCTCGTTGAAAAGCCTCCACTCACCAAACGTACCGAGAACCATTTTTGCTGCTATCCATTGTCGTCGCAGTGACGCGGTGCTTCTTCCAAATGTTCGTCACTCAAGTATAGGCTCCCGAAAAGCATGAAATCTCCCGTTTCTCCATGAGTCTACCCATCTATATAATATATATATACGTAACATATCGCCTTACCAATCGGTAATCACGCGTCACGCCACAATGAAAGCGGCGCATTGTGAAAAAATTAATTGAAAAAGGATACGTTTTCCACCATTTCCAGGTAAAGTTGTATATATATATTGTCTATATACATAGAGAGAGAGTGAGAGAGAGAATAGAGAGAAGCGAGTACTATAAAGAAAAGAAAGCAGTGCTTCGCTTGGAGCAATCATCGCATCGATTCCCGGCGTTTGTTCTCTCTCAACTCAGCGTTTTCTTTTGTCTTTTCCCTCCTTTTTTTCCCCGCAGCTTCCTCCCTTTACAAATGACCTAGATGATACGGGCATCAAGAGTCGCCGGTGAGGCTTTCCACTTTCGCTTTCTCGGATCTCCTCGGATAGTGCGCGATCATCGTCATTCCCTTAATTATCGCCGAGCGCGTCGTTTCCCGAGCTCGCGGGAATACCCGAAGAAAATCTCTCCGGGGACTCGTATACACGAGAACAGGATGAGAGAAAAAAAAGTCGCCCTTGAAAGGATCCGCCGCGGCCCTCCGTATAAGACTTCACCTCCCCAACCCCTCCGAGACCGAATATACTTTATCGTGCGCGACCGTAAGAATTATGTTCGAAACTATGCGGAACATTCGGTGAAGTTTCGCGCAAGAGGATTACTCGCGCGGGGGAATATAGAGTGAAAGGGATGCCTTTCGGGTTTATAATAAGTCTCGATTACCATTAATCGTTATTTAGGAGGGCCTCGAATTAGCCGCACCAGGACCTCTCTCTCTCTCTCTTTCTGTTGCTAATGAAACGGGCTTCCGAGCAGCGAGTACTGCTAAGAGCTTTTGCCGGCGTGGCAAAGCAACAACCCAACCCCCCCCTCCCTTTATAATTAATCGAGGGACAAATTTTACGCTTGACGCGGTGTTTTGCGAATTTAACGATTGTCACGTCGGCAAATTGACTTGCTGCCGGAATTCCGCGTTTAATTGCGCAACAGCGCGAGTAGCGGAAAAAGCGACTAATTAAACTGCTAAGTCCCTGTATCGGTCCAACTTTAATTCTCTTAATACCTGCTCCTCTCTCTAGTTGAAATAAAATAAAAGCCGCTCGCTCTGAAGTAAAATAAACTGAAATCGAATTACTTATATATAACGCCTATGTGTATACCTACTTTTCTGTGCGTGGGTGTCACGTTCCCCGATAAAAAGCCGTATATAGGAGACGCGGTGCGAGTGTACACATCCCCTTGAAAGGGAGAGGCACGCTCCTTCATGCTCATATCTTGCAAAGTCGTTCCGAGGCGGCGCGCGATAAAGCCCCGAGAGCCTCGCGCCGACCCCTCTTGCGAGTGTCGCGCGCCGCTGGTACCTTCTTAGGTATCGACGCACCCCCACAATTATTTCGTGTACGCACCGGGGCGTGGCCGCCGACTAATTTTCGGCGGGAGAGGCGCCGGAAGTCCTCCGCGCGCGCCGCACGTGAGCGTAAACGGAAAATGAAATCGGGAAGAGGCGGCAGAAGAGTATTGAAGAAATAGATCAGCTCCATTGGCCCGCTATTACCCCAAATACGCTCTCTTCTCTCCTCTTGCTGCTTGCGCCTTCTCCGCATCTGCTTGTGCTTTTACTTTATATATATACCTTTTTATTGCCGAAAAAGCTCCGGAGCTTTGATTGCGCACTCACGAAAATAGTACGGATCTTTTTTCTCTCTCTCGATATTTTATTAATAATAATATAATAATAATAAATCACGATTGTTTTAGATCATAGTGTTTTTTAGCAATAAAACCCGGAGCAATATTTTTCTTTCATTTGAGGGGTGACGCGCGTAAAAAAAAAATGAAATATATGCGACGTAAAAAAAAATTTTGCAGTCGCCGAGATGAAAAAGTTTTTAGATTCATGGAGCCGAGAGTTCGATAATAATCCCGCGGTGCTGTCTCAATTTTTTGCAGCGTGATTTACGCGTCCATCGGGCGGGAATTATACGCGCGGGAGCTGCTCGAGCGGAAAATCGCAACAAGAAGCCGGAAAGAATGAGCGAAGAATCTTACGCGAGGAGCGAGAGGCCGTCTGCTCTTTCCGGCCCGGCAGGTTGGATATAGGGCTCTCTGAACTTTTAGACGGAGACTCGATTAATTTTCCCCTCGTTAGAGAGACGAGGCGCCCACGAGACCTGAAATTTATTAAATTTCTCAATTAGTCATGAAATTACTTATCGCTTGGAGTGCCGACACTCGCGCGTTATGTACCCCCCTAAACTTTAGCTTTTTCTCTCTCTTCGCGCCGAACATCAATCTTTCTCTCCTTTGTTATAATCTCCATTTTTGCTCTTCTTTCGCGGCGTAATTTTCATTTGTATTGTCTACGAGATGAGAGGGCTAGACTATTTATTAATTCTTCGGAAGCATAAAATAAATTCTTATCAGCTGCATTTATGTAGGAAAGTTTTACTTATTTATAATAGTAAAATAATTTCAAGTTGTAAATGTCTGTAAAAAATTATTTTTCTTTAATTTGAGCATGAAAAAGGTTCTTCACAGCTATAAGAAGTAAATGGAAAAGTTATCATTTTTGGCTGCCTTTAAAATAGCATCAGGAAATAAAACTCAGCAAACGGAGATTAAGTCTATTATTTTCCACCCAATTAGAAAGATATTCCGATAATATGTAATTTCTAATAATAGTAATTTCTAATTCGAAGTAAAATATGAAAAATTTATTATTAACTTGCAAAGGTAACACTATTAAATCCTTACTATACGTAATCGACGAGTATGTATAAGCAATATAAGCTGCTTTTTATGCACTGCAAAGTAATAAGGACTGTGCTTCCGCACGCTCATTCAATAATATTATCATTTTTCATAAGACCTATTAAATGAGCTTTTAAATAATCTAATTAGAAGAATTAAGCTACTCGCCAATGAATTGACAGCGATATTAACGATGAATAAAAACTAATTTATTTATTAAAAGTCAGTTTTATACATTAAATTATATTGCACTGAAAAAAAAAAATTAGTAAATTCAAATAAATATTTCTTTAATTAAAGTTTTGCCAAGTGAAGTAAATATTTCTTTGAATCAACTAATAATTTTATTGAAAGAAACTGTATTTTGTTGGATCAACAAAACAATTAGTTGATTCAAAGAAATATTGGCAAAACTTTACAGAAATATTTAGTTAAACTTACTAATTTTTTTTCAATGTATAATTAATATTTTACATATTATACAATTATATATATAAAATTTTATTTATTACACATTTCCAACGAAATATTCTTTTTATATAAATAAATAAATAAATAAATAAACACTAAATAACGTAATAGTAACACGCTATTTTCGAATCCATCGGCACCAGTCAGTTTCTCATTATTCGGCAAGTGCAACCCGCAGGTGCGGCTGAAGCCGCAAAAATCACGCCTCTCTGATTAAAGCGCCGGGGCTGAAGAGAGAGAAAGAGAAAGAGAGTCGCGCGCGACGAATCGTAAGCGCGGCACGAGGTAAGAATCGCTGGCCGCATTTGTCAGCGCGCTACAAGCACTATATAGGCTGTCGAGATTTCCCGATACTCGTCGCCGCGCGCGAGGCACAATGAAGCCCCACTCGCCGCGCGTCCCTTTGTTTTCCGCGTGCACAAGCGCACGAAAAGCGAAATCTCCCCGACGGAAAGAGAGTCACTCGATAGTCGGACAAACAGCGCAGGCACGCGACGTCCGATGGATTTCCGCGCTCTCCTTCCTTCATCTGTACATATATACACATTTAAACAGAGCTGTACATATATACATATAACAGGACTCGATCATGCACCGGAGAAAGACGAGAGAAAGAGAGAGAGAGAGAGAGAGAGAGAGAGAGAGTCGAGAGATCGGGCGTTCCGCGGGGGAAAAGCGATATTCTTGAGCAAACACGCGCCGAGAGTGTACGTGCACTCGCATAGAGCGGAAAAGATTCGATTCGCCCGGACTAATTTCCCGGACGCAGTGCATCGGACGCGCGTTAAGCGCCGACCCTTCCTGCGCGCCGTCGCCGCCGCGCGGTAATTCCTGGGCTCGGATTTAATGGAGGGTGGGTCCGGTCCTCGCCCCCGCTCTCTCCCGCCGCCGATATCTCGCGAACGAGTAATTTTGATATATTGACGCAGCGAGAGAGGGAGGGACGAGTTTTCCCGATAATATTGCCCCACCGGGGGATAGGCCCGATGCAGCGGCCACGCCGCCGGTGCCGTGGCTCTCTCTCCCCTGCCTCGGCTGTCTGTCTGTCTATCTGTCCCTTTAGCGGAGCGCCGCAGTCCGCGTGCACGCAGTTGCCCTCGAGCAATTTCAGCTCTGCGTCTCTGCGCGCTGCAAGCTAAATGGGGAAGCGATAGAGAGAGAGAGAGAGAGAGAGAGAGAGAGAGAGAGAGAGAGAGAGAGACGCGGTGAGAAGAGGGGTATATGCTGTATTATACGCTGCAACTCGCCCCGCGCGGTACACGTGACCGGCGCTCCACTTTTTTCCCGCCCGCAAGCTTTGCCGTCGCCTGTAGCTCTTTTTTTTTTGCTCATGCGAACAATGGGCACAATGATTCGTGACTAAAATTATTAAGGGCGAGATCAAGGGATGGTTATGTGCACACTGAGAAACGCGTGCGAGTTTACAATTTCAGGAGTATAAACTCGGATAGAAATTAGCAAGCTGCGTCGGTGAAGCGGTCGCAGAACGGATTCTTGTTGCACCGCGAGAATTTTCTTGTAAAGATTATGTGAAAAAATCTAATCGAGGGACACGTTCTGCAAGCAAATTTTTACGGGAAAATCGCACTAGAATTTTTATTTGAAACTTGGACTGTTGAAAAAGCTTTGTAATTTTTTAAAAAGAACAGCTCCTGTATTTTTTATGAGAATCTTTTATAGAGCTTTTCTTGTAAAGATTACAAAAGCTTCGCCATAAGTCCATTATTCGGATAAATTTTTTTTTTTATTTTCCCATACTTGTAAATAGTTCCTCGATTACGTTTTTTCAAGAAATTTTTACGAGAAAATTCTCTCAGTGCATATGTTTCATAATTATTATTATTATTTGAATTGTAAAAGTTTCTTAAATTTATGGTAAGTATTCTCAACGTAGTACATACGTAGAAGTATGTACATAATTACAATCCAAGTTAGTAAATATTATAAAAAGTAAGTAAGTTTTCAACAGTAACTTTGCTTTGTAATTTTTTACCAGTCTAGTTAATAATGCAATGCGCAATAGCTTTCTTTATTTTTAACGTAAGACTATTACAAACACATTTATGCAATGTTGATGTTGATGTTTAATAAGTGGTAGAAGGAGAACGATAAATACGTCGATTACGTATGAAATGTTATAAGCGAACAGTTACAATCCTACTTACTAAAAATTATATATTTATAAAGTATAATTATCATTTGATAAAGTTTACAAACTTGTCCAGGCAAGAGAGCCTGTTTGGTAGATAAATTTTCTAAGCTCGTAATTAATAAAAATTACAAATGTGGGATAGAAAATTCTTATCAACTTAATTCGTAAAAATTACAATGCGAACAGTCGAATCTGTGTAATGATCATTTTACTCGCGTAGCTTACCAATTTCTACCAGCCTATTTTTAAATTTTATCGACTTCACTTAATTCTCAGTGTATCACTGTTCAAATCCTTTGTATTACGTCTCGTGGTAGCTTGCACAGGGAGTAATTTCATTTACCCGCGGAAATCGACTGGGCGCGTAAGTGTTTTAACGATCGCGAGCCCAAAGTGTTTTAACGGACAGGCGCACATAAATTTTATCGTGATTTTTTTATTCCTTCCCATCGTGCCTCTTTTTCGCGTGCAGAGCACGAGAGATCGAAATGATTCGGACGTGCGCGCGCGCATTTTTGTAAGCCCGCAGTGCGCGAGGGGTGAGAGCTTTAAAATCTCGTTAGCGGTGATATAGTCGATTATGCGTTATTTTCGATGGCTGATCGTGATGCTCGAGCCCCCGGCGTGTGACGCAACCTGCGCGTATGACAATGTTCCCGGCGATTATTCGAAAAAGGTTTTTTGCCGAAAAGCTGTGCGGCAAAAAGCTCGCGCCGGTCGTTCGCTTTCATTCACCTACGGTATATATTTTACTCGGTATCCACTTCAACATTTTTTTTTTAATTATTATTATTATTAAGTCTGCGGTCGTCGTAAAATCGTGCAGCTTCATTAAAACCCTCGCCATTGATGATCGAGTCACTTATAAGTGTCTACTCTCTAATTTAGTCGAAATCGCGTCGCTCATGCACATCGGAATAATTCTACGGGGGGCGGCGCGCATTATCGGGTTATTTACGTATTGGAGGCGGGCTGGCATCTGTTACGCGAGGTGCACGCGATTCAGTGATTTTTCATGCGGCGGCGAGAAAAACGCCGGCGCATAAAAGAAAATCCCTTTGCCAGCGCGAAAAGAGGCCGTAGCTCATAAAAATATAAAGGGGTTTTAAATAACCCATAACAATTAAAGTGTAGTTCGTTGTCGCGTGACAGTATAAATCAAAGGAGCCTCGCAGATATTTCAAGACTAAAAAATGTATGGTAAGTGCAGGCGCGTGTGTATATAATATACATACGCTCTTAGGGGGGGGGGGGGGGAAAGGGGGTCGCCCAAGTTCGTGACGCGCGCAAGGCTGTAAAATTGTGCTGCATTGAATTTTAATAGCGTTAGGGCGAGGTGAACGAGTGCGAAAAAAAAGTATTCGCAGGATTTATGTATTATACGAAAGTCCCGCGCATTTCCCATTCCGGCGCGTGGTGGAACGAAGAATTCCCTCGTCTTGTCACTTTTTGAACGTGCGAACTTTTTCAATTTCAAGTTCTTTTTGCATCTACTGTAGAAAGGATGATTTGGTTCAATGTCACCGACTTAACTATGTTAGTGTTAATAAGTGTGGATTTTTTAATAAAGCTAAGTGCACGTGAATTAGTTAAGTAATGGTTCAATTATTGCAAGTGTTCCGATATACATCTAACCTTATAACCGACATAATACTAAAGCGCCTGCAAAACGATGATTATAATCGCCAAAAAAGGGAGCTATATTACTTTTTGTTTCAAAAGTAATTTCTGTCGTTCAGAACTGAAGTTCAGTAGAAAAAGGCTGAAACAGTTATAGTACATTCCCTTTCCGTGCAATGATTAATCGATGATTGTAATATAATCGTTCAGTTTTTTATTTTTCTAATTATATTCATTTTAAGAAAATGTAATAATAAAAAGCAAATATCGTTCTGAATAATTTTCTGATATCAAAAATTAGATTGCGCGAAACGCAGGTATTTTGTTAGTTTCAGTAAATTATAATTGAATGACCAATTTATGATTAATTATTATTCATAATCTTGATACACCTAATTACTGATTTTTACACAGAGAGAAAAAATCTACTCTAAAAATTGCAATAAACTATATTTTAATGTCCTTCTAGAGTTATATATTACTGGAAGAATTGCAATAATGTCTTGTAAAATTTAACTAAATTTTTAAAGAAACTATTGCAATTTTTCCAACAATGTCAATCTATGAGGACATTTAAATAGACTACTGCAATTTTTAGTAGAGAATTTTTCTCCTTCTATTTGTCACAATAATATAAAATAATTAATTATTAAGACGTGCTTTCTTATAGTAGAAAACATTCGCCGCAACGCTTGCCACAAAAATAATCGTATACATTGATCACTGACAATGAATATTAATTTGAGTCAAACAACACGAATAGGATAAATTGCTTCTCAAACGAAATCACACATTTATCAATCAAAATCATTCCTTCCACATCAGTGTGCATTCCGTCGCGAAGAACGAAGAATAAACCCTCGCCTTGTCGCCCCCTTGAGCGTGCGAACTTTTTCAATTCCGAGTCGCCGCATACATTCGTCCACTGAATATCAACCGCTGCTCGGCGGAAGAAGTGCATGTGGGGTGCTCTCTCCTTTCACCCCCCGGAAAATCCGAGGAACCGGCGATTCGTCACGATTTTCCTGCTTATCGCGATCGCACGTCGAGCGACGGCGGCCCACGAGTACATCTCCGGGCACACCAGAGCCAGGGAGAGATAATGAAAAGAGCCTCGGGCCTGGAAAATGGATGCGGCCTCGTGACGCGCGCCGGAATTAAAGCGCCGCTCGCGTGACGTATCTGAGCGCCTTTGCCGGCGTCTGGCGCACCCCACCCACCCCCTTCTCTCATTTCACCCGCTCAGAGAGAAAATCTGGCCAAGGGAGCCTCGTGCTGGCTCGAATCGAAGTGTGTGTGGTTGTGTGACTAACTTAATGGCTTCTACATAGTTGCGCATTTTATTATCTCTAATGGCTTTTTTATTTGGCAAGTACTATTCGACGGCTAAGATTTGAGGGGTGGGGCTGCGTCACGCACGAGATAGAGGCAAATTTGCCTTTTAATCTCGACTAATATTTACTCCGTCGATAAGTTATAAGTCGAAAGAGTATAGCTATAAACGCTTATACCGTGCAGCATTCGTAAAGTCGCGATAACAGATGGTTCGATAACAAAAAAATAGCGCGTAACAGCTGACATTTAAAAAGGCCTTAAAAAATAATCCATCAACGTTATATATTTTTCCGTCGAAATGTGTATCGCGCAGCCGTTTCTCTTTTCCCTCCCCGTTCCCCCCTTAATTGATATTTAAATGGGCCGGAACGTGAGATACATCCTAAACCGCGAATTTCCATCTTTTGTATTCCACAGGTAAAAAGGGCCAGAAAAGAAAGCGACACGTGACGGCTATCGCTCATTCTGCGGCGAACTCCTGGGGGCTTTCGATCGGTCCGCCCACTACGACCGAAAGTACAAAATCGCCTCTCGCAAAAGATTTTTGCCTCGCGCACGTGTACATTTTTTTCTCTCCCTATTATCCCACTTCTCCCCGTTCAAAAGCTTTTCCCGGACTGTATGCGCGTAAACCGCTCGCACGCATTTTTCAGCAAAGAGGATTCGCCCGGATTTCCTCCTGCCGGTCGCGTCGTTTGTATCTTGAAGAAGGAGAGAAAATCTATAGTTTTTGAAAGGGAAACGAATGACATCGATCGTTCATGAAAATGTATGGGGGTGTGTGACGGCTGCCTACCGCCACACCAGAGGATGTATATATGTATATGTATATACTGCTGCTGCTGCTGCTGGGGCTGTTGCTCGGTCGAGTTTATGCAAGGTGGCGTATTAAGAGGGAGGGGGTATTATTCAGAAGGCGTGAATTGTGCATGACATTTTTCCCTGGCTCTGTCTTGCTTTCTCATTCTCCAGAATGACTCTCGGCTGGGTTTTCATTCCACGATCAATTTTACAAAGGGACGGGGTTAGGCGATGACAGCTAAGTTTATTCGTACAATGCGCTCCTTTACACTGAGTTCGTATATAAAATAATACTTAATACGCACAGTGAGATTGCATATTCAATTTCCTTTCTTAAACTATTAAAAACGATAGCAGAAAGTGGATCATTTAAAGAAAAAAATGTTCTGGATTTTAACTTCGACGTGTATATCAATTATTGTCAACAAACAAAATTAATTTGTAAAAATAATCATGTTTTTTAAATTAATAATTTAAGCCTAATACAAACAATAGATGCATTTGTTGGGCGTGTACGTGGTTACACCTTACGTCAAAGCCAAAATTGCAAAGGTAATATTTTTTGAAATAAAATAGATTTAGAAACTTCTTTTTTATCTCAATTTTATCATAAATTTTTAACATATAAAGTATTAAAATAAGAGTATAAAGTATTAAATGATCTACTATAAAAATTACAGAGTAGTCAATTTTGACGTCCTTGCAAACTGACATTTAAAAAAAAAAAACGTAAATCAACTGTAACAAAATTAACTGTAAATCTGATAAACTTTGCTACTGTAACTCTTGTAAATTTTACAACAAAACTATTTTAATTTTTCCAATAAGATCAGTCTGTGATGAAATTAAAATTGCCACCATTAACAATTTTTAGTAGCGAATTTTTCTCCGTGCAGTGCACTTATAGATACTGTAATAGCACAATAACACTTTCCACCGACAGCAGAAAAATTCGCTATACAAAAATTTCCTTCTAAACCACAGGAACAATAGCATTTACAGAAAAACAATATTCCCTCGGATGTCTCGGACCCCTAACTCCAACATGCGTAACAGTTATCCTACCCCCCGCCCCCTGAAAAAAGACCTAATTTGTAAAGCCACGAGGACTTAGGGAAAAATGTTCCGCGCGCATATAACAACAGGGTGAGGATGCCACCTTAATAACGCCTTAGCGGCGGCTATCCCCAGGCGTACGCTCGTTAGTCCTGCGCCGAGTTGGCCGCTGCATTTCGTCGCGCGTATCTCCGCCTCCCCCCGCCCCACTGCTCGCTCGTAAACCACGCTCTCGCGGATTACGCATTATCCCGGTGCTTGTATGGCGCGCATCCGTCCCTTTATTGTGACGTATTGCGCGCGGCGGCGACGGCGAGCTGCCCGCACTCGGACGATCGTCAGGGGTTCGCTCGTCCATTTCCCGTGTAACTGGCGGGTGACTGCGCGCCGGTCGTAGGATAATGCAGGCGCCGCTGCCCCCCGAGAAAAATGTCTTAATTAAATTTCGACGCGGGCGTGGAGATAGCGACGCGCGAAATTTTATTACGGTCCTCTTTAAGCAGTGCCTCGCCGTGAGAGCGCTCCGTGAATCACCTCAAAAGTCGACCGTCTGAAATTCTCCGGCTTTCCGTAATGCGGCTTTCGCTTTAGCTTTTTAGCTTTTCCTGGAATTTATATACGTGTGTGTGTGTATACGAGTCTTGATAATTTTCTGCGAGTTGATCTTATTTACTTATTTGTACCTTTGAATTAAATAAATAATTCTCTTTCTGTATTAATTTCATCAGTTATCAATTATTTCAATATTTATTTTATCACTGTGAAAAAAGTATTGTAAAAATTACTATCTCGGTTCGGGAACGTTACGATTAGACTAACATCATCTCATCAAATAAAAATTAGCATACTTTACAGTAAAAATACTATTTAATAAAGTTTATTACGTTTATGGTAAATTTTATCGTAGCATTATGATAATTTTTATCTGAGGGTTCAGTTTATACTCACGTTTCCAGGCAGATATAGTTTTTTTTACAATACTTATTTTTTTTCTAGGTATACTAGCTGGACCTATTGTATTAGAAGAGTTTTTTTTTCGGTTTTACTACAATATATATCATTTGCTATTTACACAATAAAATTAAATAGTCGAGTAAAATAGAAAAAAATTTAAATCTTTCAGAACCTCATCATAAACTTGTATCATTCCTAAAAAATCGGATCAGATTTTGGAAGATTATATTTTACTCTAGTGCTCAAAGCATGACACATTAAAATTGAGCTTTTCTTTGTCAAATGCAACGAAATGGCCTTTAGTTCGATATTTTTTGCTCGTTTCCCTTTATGCTTATAAATTATTTATTATTATATATTTATTTTGCTTTAAAGTGAATTTAATTACAGCCTTATAACTGTAACGCAGAAAACGCATCAAAGTACAGTTTCAGCTTGAATTCTGGTTTGCGGAAAAAAGCCGCACGCGGATATTGGGCGGTGCCGGCAGTAATGAAAAAAGCTGGTACCCGAGAAACAATTTGACGTGAAATCGGGGAGGGAATCCCGCGTGTGCGCGCCATGTCGCTCGGGGGCGTGCGCGCAGGGAAGTTTCCTTTGATGAAAAAAAAGGAAGAAAATGATGGATCGCCTCTCGTTACAACTCTCGCTTCGGTCGAGGTACTCTCGAAGAGTCGCTGCGCTGCCAGCGGCTGGTGTATAGTCTATATACCTATACCTGCATTTATATATAGTTACAGCAGTGTGTGTCTGTATCCGTGAAAAGCGTATAATACGCAAGGATCTGCCCGGTGATGGATCGAGCTTTAGTTTTTATTTATTTTAAAAAAGGAGGCCCGAGTTCGCTGTCGTTGCGCGGAAGATGCATGGGGTATATGCATTGCGCCAAAGTAAACGCGCGCAAACGCCTCTTTGAATTGTTCGTTTCGAAGAATTACAACTATTGCGGTTTTTTTTTGTTGCTGGCTCGCTTTTTTGTACTTGGCTTTAAGCATGATAGAGTATGCGAGGGGGAGTCGTTCTCTTTATGCACGTTGCACTGAATTCGAGAGAATTTTCACGACATAAATGATGGGCTTTTAAAGTATTTAGCGATCGGAGCGAGTTCCCTCTTAGTCGACTAAAGATCTTTGCATTTAAATGAACAAATAAAAGTAATACCTTCGAAACTTTAGCGGATAGTAAAATTCTCTGCTTTCCCATTTCCCTTTTTCTTACTTATATATAAATTGATAGAGAAGAAGTGTTTGAAATTAAATTAACATTTGAAAGGAGAAAAAAAAATAGCTTTTCTTCTCTGGGTATTTCGGCTTTTACATTTTAAGAAGCTGAAATGTACTTTTAAAAAAAGGAAAAATTGCCTTAATTTTTGTGAGATTATATTATAATATACTCATTACAGTATATATCTAAATATGAGAAAAGCTGATGTTTCTTTTTTTTATAAAAAAGATTTAATCTTTATACTTTCTAATCTATCAAAAAAGAAAATCTCCTTTCTTAAAGGAAATAGTTTTCTATTCCTTCTAATTAAAATAGTGTTCAAGTAGTATTTTCTGCCAAAGCGATTTACTCTTCCCTTTTTGTCGTGTTTTTTTCTTCTCTCCGTGTGCTTTAATAAAAACGAAAAGGAAAAGGGTTTAAGCAATTGCATAATAAATAGGAGAAAAAAAATGGGGGTACATTCCATTCGAAGTAATCGTTCAATAAAACTCAGCGCAGCCTCGCTTTAACAGAATTACACGGAAGGGAAGGCTATACAGAAAGGCATTCCCTCTGACAAGCGAACGAGATCCGTCAGATATACGTGAAAGGCCGAGAACAGCCGTCGTCGGAGCTTTAACGGTGGAGAGGCAAAGTTGAAAAGACAAAAAGGGAGCTGGAAAACCGCGCGGGGAAGATTCAAAGAGGCTGGAAGGGGGCATAAGGACGTTTATATTGGCTCTGGGCGCGCGTGTTTTCGAGCCCCGACGATTAGGAGCTATCGCGACATTTCGCGCGCTTACCCGACGCACTGATTTATGCCTAATTGACATTCTCCCTCCCCGCGCGCTCCCGCGGACTGCGTGACGGCGGAGCCTCGCCGCGTTCCGATGGACGCGCGATGCGTAAAGTTGGCAGCCCGGAGAAGAGAGCGAGAGGAGGGACCTTGAAGCGGGGGAGAAATTGAGATTGACAGTTAATTTCGTGCCGGTTTCAGGCGTTTGCTCGGCCGCGCGCATACACACACACACACACACCCCAACGACAGCGCGCGCCCGAAATTTCCGAATTGGCCTTCCGCTCCGACGACGGGAGAGAGAGAGAGAGAGAGAGAGTGAGAGAGAGGAAGGGAGTTGCACCAGGTTCTGCTCGACTCTCTGTTAAGCGGACGAACACGCGAACGCTCTGTCGCAAGCTGCCGCAACCTACCACCCTCCTCCCTCTTCCCCTTTTACGCGTATCACTTTGCATTTCACGCGGTGGCCTGCGTTGCCTATACACATCCCTCTCGCCCACGTGT
Source organism: Sycophila texana (assembly GCA_035582955.1). Taxonomy (NCBI): domain Eukaryota; kingdom Metazoa; phylum Arthropoda; class Insecta; order Hymenoptera; family Eurytomidae; genus Sycophila; species Sycophila texana. Next base: position 2,058,668 of record JAWWEN010000002.1, read on the forward strand.
ATACTATTAAAATTTGCCCTGCAGACTGCGCAACGGCCGGCGAGCTCGTGGTAACGCGCCTAAACGAATTTGCAAGACACGCGGCATTTCGCGAAAAATAAACTTTGCTTTATTGAAGACTATAGTAAAATTCAACGCGCTTTGCACGTTCACTCTTTGCTCTTTCTGCTATTTATTACTAACACTTAGTTGATACATAAATTCTTACGGAATATTTTTGAAATAATGAGAAAGGGGATTTGATCTTGACTTTTTTTGTCTTTACTTTTATACATCTGTGAATTCGAAATTGTTAAGAAAAAGATAAATAGTAAAGGTAAGAAAGGAAAAAACTAAATCTCGTTTTTATGACAATTTCAAAAATGTTCCAGAAGAATTTGTTTCAGGTGGATGTACGTCAGACTTGCCTCGAGGCGTGGCGCCTTTTGATGGAATATTGAAATTTTTCAATAATCAATACTTATTTTTTCTTTTTTTTTTAATTTAACGTTTATCAAGAAAGGTTTAACAAATAAAAAATCCCTACGAATGTGCAGACAGTGCATCTATATCGTCGTGCATGATTAACGTATGTTATCTTTGTAACTGAAGTTTTATTTTAAATAAAAAAAATACGGTTCGTTGATTATTTTTCAATATTCTATCAACATAGTTGTTACTGAAGGCTTAAAAGAATGTTCGTGCAAGGACTCATTCTGTTTTATTAATCTAATAAAATCTGTGAAGTTTCGTGCACTCAATATGTATATAAGGGGTTACATCACTTTGGGCGTCTCCAAAAAATCGATTTTTATTTTTTGTCTTGATATACTCTATATAATTGCATACTAAAATGAAATGCCGTTATTTTTCATTCACTACCGAAAGTAATTCAATTTTCAAACAAATGATTCATTGCTTCAATAAATATTCTTGAAAAAGCAATTATTTTTTCGGAAGTTAAAAATTATAAGAACAAACCTTCATCTTTACACAATTCTCCTTCGAAAGGATATCTAAAAGACAATAAAAATATAATTGCTTTAAATAATCTTCGAAATAATTAGAAAATTCGAACGGATATTATAAGTATTAACCCTTTAACCAATAAAATTAGTCTTCCAAAAGTTTCACAACATCCAGCCATAATTTCTTCTAAGGCAGGGTAATATTCACAATGAAATACATAAAATAACTAAATTTTGTTTCAAGAAGCCTCCATAATAGAAATAAATACGTTTTTCTACAAAGGCACTTGAAAATCTTTATATAGAATCGTAAAAATTACTATAGCCACCGTAAAAATAGATGCGTTTCTGCACAAATTCACTCGAAAATCGAAAATCGTTACATGAATCTTTTACAATTCGTGCGAGCGAGGAAAAAAAATAGGCATGCTTGAAAACCCGCGCCGGACAAAAGTGCAAACTACAAGAACTATAAATTTCAGCTCGCGACGCGGCTGCATTTTACCGTTACACCTACAATTGCTCGCTCCGTAAAAAAAAAAGTTACATTCCAGGGAGTAAATTATAGCTACGCACGACAAGTAAAGAGAGTGCGGGATTGAGCGCTGAAATTTCCAGGTCTCTTCTGACCTGAAGCTTGTTTTTTTTCTCTCTCTCGATTTTCCGACATTTTCTAGAACTCTGGGATAAAAAAAAAAAACGAGCGCTCGCAAAATTACCGGGCGAGTGTAAAATAGCCATGGCGGAGAATTGCGCGCGCGAGAGAGACGGCGAGTGCAGGGGGTCCCTTTTAAAGCGGAAGGCCGCATTACCGGCCTGGAATTGAGTTTGAGCCCGCGCTCGATTTACGCGGCTTCCTATATGCCTTCTTACCCCCCGGAGCTCCTCTTCTGCGTGGGGGGGCTACTGGCGCGTCTTTTCAGCTTTTCTATCCATCGCGCTCAATGGACGCGAGCGCCGTTTAAGCGGCTCTCCTTTTCTTTGCCTCGGCGGCGAAAAAAACATACAGCCGCTCTGAATTATGCCTCCTGCCGCGGTAGAGGCGCGCGCCGAGTTCGCGTACGACTACAAATTGCCTCGAGAGCACTTATCGCATGATGCGCAAATAGGTACGCTTTTTTCTCTCCTGCCTCAAATCGTTCAGTTTCTTTTTACAGATAAGCACATCGTGTAATTGATGCAAGGTCATTGGTGCGCCTGCAAAACCGGCACGAGAAATATTATCGGGTCTTTAAAGGTATTCGCTGCTATTATTTCCTTTCGGTTATCTTTTTATATATTTACCTTGAATACATGTATTTTTCTTATCGAGAATAAATGTTCATTATACATTCAGATAGTTTTTCTTTTATTCTAGCGATGATAAGCTCGCCAAATTAATAATTGAAAGAGAAAAGTTGAATTTATTTTTAAATTTTAAATTAGAATTGGCATATTTAATCTGGTAGTAAAGTTAATTATTTCTATTCGTTAATGTGTTAATTAAATACGAACTTTTTTAATCAAAATCAATATTTAAATCGCATTTAAAATATTTGTAATAAATTATTATCGTAAGAGTTCAAAAATTGATAATAAAATATATTTTTATGAATAAAAACTGTTATAGATAGCTTCATCATTATTATGATGATTTCCTTATTTGCCAAATTTTGTATAATTTTATAAATGGTTCTCATTTCGTTGATTTATTTAAATGTAGAACTTTAAACAACTATAAACTTGAGGAATTTCCGTAGCCTCACAAAGCAAAGTATACTATGGTCTTAGAAACTTTACTTTTGCGCTTTTATATTGCATTATTTTACTATATAATTAATATAGCCCGTAGAACATCAATAAATAATTAATTAAAAGCGTAAATATAAAATTTGACTGTAGTGTCAATTTAAGAACATAATAAGAAATAAGAACGTGTGCTTAACAAACAAAATAGCCTTAATGTATCTTTCATGTACCAGGGTATATGAATATCCGAATGATTAATTTTCTTTTGTAAATAAAATATTTAAATATATTTTACCTTTTTTTCACCAGTACTTTCAATTCTTCAATTATCTTGCATTACGACGATTGCGCTAAATGTATTCATAACTTTAAGCGGGCGATTCGCCAAGACAGCTAGAAAATGATCGCCTCGCGAAAGAACTATCCCGAGGCGGTGCTGCAAACTCGCTCCGAAATTTGTTTTTCTGAATTTATATTCTCCAACGCGCCTCGCTCCTTCGTTATTTGTGGCGACCCTCGAGAAACAACGGAGGGAAATTTCCGCCCTTCTACTTTCGTACTTTCGTGCAAGTCTCTCCCTTTCTCTCCATATTCGCGTGAAAGTCTCGATTTCCACTGGGTATTGACGGTCAAACAACATACCTCTCGCTCTGAAAGCAAGGAAGATTGTTTTTTTTCCTATTTTCTTTTCCGGGAAGGGGCCGATCGAGTCAAGTGCGGGGGTGCGAAAAAAAAAATTCGATATTTTTTGTTTTATCTCATCTCCATTGACTTTGTCGTCGGGGCGGCGACTGCGCGTCTCTGGCGAAAAAGTGGAGGCAGCTTTTTGCGCCACCCGCCCCTTGTGTATGCGAATGAAAAAGCCCATGGGTGGCTTCGACGAATCGACGCTGAATTTGCTCGTCGTAAATTTTCTCGCGAGTTAATGCCGCGATCGTAAATGGAGAAACACGTCATCGCGGGCTTATATATGAAGATATACGACGACTGGTTCCACCGCGAGTGGCCTAGACAATGTCTAGATAGCGAATATTAATTTTTCCTTGCGGAGCCCTCGGGATATTTCGTAAATCAAATATGAGCTGAAAAGATAAGAAAATAATGATTGCTGTATCACATGCACGTATTTTCACTGCTTCGTCGGCTGATTCAAAGTATGTTTGTATTTTATTATTTTATCTTTAGAATTTCCTATTATAAACATATGCGTAATATAATTGTATTTTTTTTACAATGCGTAACATAAATGGTATTTTTTTACCTTCTGAAATCAGGGAAATATCAGGTGATTTTTGTATAAACTCTGGAAATTTTAAACTGCTATATTATTATAAGTTAATTATCAGTCGATATGCAATTTTATTATTGTTTTGAGTTTAAATTTACATTTTTTGAATTCGAACACGATGAAGATTTTATCGTGTACGACTTTTAATGTTTTTAATATTTTCGTTTTTGCCCGCAATTGCAAATAAATTGTTTTGTTAAGGTTATTTTTAATAATATTCTAAATTTGTATGTTACTGACGATCTACGTAGTGAATAGTTTTAATACGTGAGGAAATTTTTTTTTATAAAAATCAGTATATTCATGTATTAAACATAAAAAGTTCCTTTTTTAATGTAATTAATTATCAATTGCAGATTGCATGAAGGTAACAAACTCGTCATCGAAACGTCGTCATATAAAATAAATTAACTTGTTAAAATAATTACCACTTCTATATTATTTAAAACATTTCTTATTTTTTCATAGATTTTTATTTTACGTCTATATCCTAATTTACAATAAAATAGCAACTTGTATTTCTATTAACTAACAATTGTTTTCAGCATAATAATACCAAATATGTTAGTCAAATATTTTACTCTCATTATTATATTAATGTATTAATTCGTCTCATGAATTAAATTTAAAAAAAAAACCGGGTAATTCCGCATATAGACTTTTCAACAAAACTATATTCAGGTTAGCGTAATAGCCCTAATGAAAATGAACATTTCTTCCACAGTAACTCACACCCGCAAACTTTTTTTTTTTTAAACAAGATAAAAAAGTTTTTCTCTTAAAAAAGTTTGCAAAGAATTTAAGTACTCCGCTCGCTAATTAACCGAGACTTTCGCCTTCATCCTTCCCGCACCTTCTTGCGGGACACTACGCTCGATTATATAAGCTTGAGCGCAACAGCCTCCGCAGGTCTCTATCCAACAAGTTTGATTCACCTTGGCCTCGGCGACTTCGTTACACATTAAGTTTCTATATACATCTCTCTCTCTCTTTCTCTATCCCTCTCCCCTCTCTCTTACCCTCAAACATGCACATAAAGGCGATCCTCGAGCGAAATTCATAAACAGCCGGTTTCCGGCTTGTCGCCCAGCCCACGAGTCTGGAAAGCGAGTGTGTAGGAGGGTGGGCGGCAAACCTTCTCCCGAAACTTGCCTAATTGCTTGCGAACTCGTCGAAGCGCGATTTCCTTCGGGCTCGATTAGATGGCTTTGCCGAACGAATGCGCTCGACGCACTTACTCTCTTGCCGTGTGTATTCAGCCACGAGAAGAGTCTCGACGAGAAAATTGCCATTTTCGCGAATTTTCCCTCTGACGTGGCCTCATCATCGCCCCAGTCTCGCGCCATCCGACCTTGATTAAACGCAATAAAACGGCCTACCTCCGGTTTATTCGCGCCTAATGATATCTTTGGGGAATCGCCGTGGTAACCCGATATTTTAACGCCTAGACGCGCCTAATAAGGTTTTGAATTATAAAAGATTTTTTTTTATGCTCTAATTTCCTTAAAACTTTCGAGTCGCCGAGAGGTTTTATAAACAATTTTTTATATATTTTATATAGAGCCACGACTCGAGCGGCTCTATTCTTCAAACAAGCCGATATTTATTCTGAAAATAGCGGCGCGGGTCTAGTCGAGTCTTTTCGCTAATATTGATTTTAGCTTAAAGTAAAGTGGGCTCCGACGTTAAATATCGGGTAACTTATTAAATTCAATATAAGAATCTCGGGGAGAGTTCTCTCTTATTTTGCATGTAAAATTTCTTTGCACCGAGGGAAAAATAAAAGTTCATGGCCAACTGTCGGTTCGACGAGAGATATTCTACTACTGCCGTCCCTCTTCACCGAACGTCGAGAGATTTTCTGAATTTCAAGTGCCTTCCATGTACTCGGAAAATATTTATTCCGCGCCCTTTCAATAAAACGGAACGAGGAGCGGTTATGGCGCGCGCGGATCCACGCAGATAGTCGCCTCATTTTTCGCGTTTACAAAGGATACAAAAAATCGGATGTAATACACGCAAAGTGCTCAATTTCATTGGTGTATCGTGTATTATTATATTAACCCTTCGTCGTATACTATTTATTTACCAAAGAATATAAGTGTGATTCATTTATCTAAACGAGTTCTTTTATAATGTACATCTCCTGATGGAAAATTTATCAGAAATTTACTAGAATTATAATTAATTTGTAGGTGATCGGTTAATTTATGATTAAAACTCTGACTACATGGAGGACAAAATGTTCAGTACGGTCCATTTATTAGCTGAACACATTATATACATAACGTAACCTACTTTGTAAAGGCTACAAAGTTTATAGGTTCAGTCAATAGTTTTTACTTAATTTCATTTAAAACTACTGAAATGTTTTTTCTACATAAGTGTAGTGCTATTCTTATCAGAATGTGATAAACTTTCTAGTGAAAAGATGGTGACTACTATTTAGAAGTTATTTTTCAATGATGATTCATTACCGTTTGAACTTTAATTAAAGCACAGTGCAGAAGATAAAATCCTAACATCGGAATCCCACAATCGATAATGTAGCATCAACATATTCGCTGAGTTACCAGATTCTCCAATTTCTAATCACCAAATTCTTATCATAGATTCTGACCAATTTATAGTAAAATATTTGGTTAATCTTAAATCAGAATTCAAGAGCCGATCAGAAAAAATGTTTAATGTTATACGAAAGCAAAATAAGATTTGTAAAAAAAAAGGAATAGTTCAAAAACCAAGAATATCGCAACTCCGAGGGCGAATTTGCAGATTCCTTATTAAAGTCTTAGTGCGAACGGAAGGACTGAGAGAAAATGAAGGGGGTGCGGAGAGCGTAAGGAGATTTGTCGTCGATACGCGGATGTATGCGCATTGAATTTATTGTAGCATCCCCCCACTTCGTCGCCAATTTGCCTGGCAAATCGAGAGGAAAATCCGCTCTGAATATTATACGAAAAACGATATTACCTACGCTTCCCCGTATTATCTCCATCTGTAATTGCTTCCTCGTGTCGGATATTGAGCCGCCGCTATAACAGACGAGAGAAATTCAGCCTTTAACATATTGCATTATGGAACGCGATCTTCCTTCCCTTTTTTTTTCTTATGTCAAAGTAATGGAATTCTATGCAAATCTAGAGCATGATATTTCTTCAGAAACGCCAGCTGTTGAACAATGAGACGGAGTAACAATCTTTTCCCCAGCATCCGACTTAATTAAGCGTAAAGAGTTGTAGCAGATTATCAAAGCGGATCCTGGAACTTAATGAAAAATTTTGCGCGAAAGAGAAAAAGGAAGAGAAGGCTTATATTTCACGCTCCAGGCTACTGAGTAACACTCGCGTCAAAGATAAGAAAAGAAGCAAGAAAATTAAGCAAAGGCCCTGCGCGCGCGCGACCCCTCGGCGCTCAAGAGTTGCTTTCCCAACCCTCCCGCGATAAAAGATTTTTTAAGTCTCGCTTAACGGAGGGAGGGTAAAAAACTCGCAAATTCATCGCTTCTGCCGTGCAGCGGGGCTGCAAGGGGCAAGCGCCGCCGCCTCGTCGCGAGGGACAAGAAAAAGGGAAAAGAGCGCGCCTGCGTCGTCGGCTTCTCGGAGAGCGGCGTAGCAGCCCTTATAATTGGCAGGAGGGGAGTTTCTTTCCCCGGGGCTGACTTCTCGAAGTCTCTCGCCCATCACCAGCCCGCCTACGAAATCATTTGAACGACAGAGTGGTCTAATTTAGATTGACTATTAATTGCTGCACGCCGTTTGCGAGGCGGGCATACGATTTATTCGAGAATTTCAGCCTCATTTATCTCGAGGGGCTCGAGTGCACACACACACACGCCTATTTGGTGCGTAGATTAAGAGAACAATTTCTAATTTAATCTGTCGGCATCTGATGTTATTGAAATAGGCTGCTTTTTTGTTTAAAGCCGCAAAGAAAAAGGATTTTAGAAATAGAATAAGAATTAGATTATTTGTTTATTTATTTTATTTTACTAGATTGATAAAATGTCCTTTTAATTCTTTCAAACCGTACTTGAATAATCAATGAAAGACGATTTTTATGTAATTGATATGAATTTCTGATTATAATTTTCTGCCTTTGATAAAAATTTTTCTCAGATAAAAAGAATGATTCGACAGAAACAACTAAAACTAAACTATTATTTTCTCTCAACTAAATATTTTCTTAACAGTACACTGAAAAAAAATGTAGTAATTTTAAGTAAATATTTACTTCAATAGTACTTATTAAATATTTCTTTAAAACTAACAATAAGTGAATTTATTTGTTTCTAAATAAATTTAGTAGTTTCGAAAAAATAATTATTTGATTCAAGGAAATATTTAACTAGTACTATTTGTAATAAATATTTACTTAAAATTACCAAATTTTTCTCAGTGTAAAGAAATATATTTATTAACAGTTTTTCTTTTAAAGGCACGCCTTACTTACAAAAAATAATCCATTTCTCTGTTAATCTCTAATCATTAACTATTAAGTCAGTGACTTTGGCAGGAAGGATTCTTTTTATCTGTGTATTAGACAAAGACAGACGATAATCTACCTTGGTCTCGTTAGAATCAATTAAATTAAGAATTAATTAACTTCTCTGTGTAACGCTTATTCCTTTCAGGAAGACTATTATTACAATAATTTCTTTACAAAATGTACTTTAAAATATCCAATAAATTATTTAAAGAAATTATTCCAAAGTTTTCTATTGAAATTATATTGCATTCGCGCGCCTCTCATTTTAAGCACTAGTTATATAATACAATAAATAAAACTATCGCAACAGTTAATTCATTAAAGGTCGGCGTTCGTCATCGACGTGTTTCGGCGGCGGTCCCCTTGGTAGTCCGCACACCTTCCCCGAACATCTTATTTACGTTAGTTAGGCTTTGTTGGCACAGCCAAGCCCCGAAATCGCCCCTCGCCCCAACCCGACTCCAGGGCCTTCCCTTCTCGACTAAAACACGTACCGCGCTCGTCTGCTCTCGTCCACACCGACAATGCATAAAGGCAACTTCCTCCCACCGGCGAGTGAGGCAAATCGAGCCTCGAGGTACCTCTCACGTATTGCTCGGCTGCGAGAGACGAGCCTTTCATTTTCCTCGTTAATTTATCCGGCTCGTTTGTGCCGCAAAGTGTTCCGACCACCACCGGCTCTATTTCATCTCCGCGGATCGTGAATTACCCGACTGTTACGAATTCTCGACGGTCCGCCGGAGCTTCTTTTATTCTTCGGCAAGACGCCGGCGAGAGAAACGTTTTCTCCTTACTCCCTCGCCTCTCCGGAGCGAAAGACTGCGTCTGGAATGATTTTATCGTGGAAATTATCTCGCGCTGATTAAAGCCGCTAATGGAAGAGTAAAGGGCGATTCTGCTCGATTTTTTTTTAAATCGACCGATTCTTTTGGCGAAGAACCGATTGATACTTTTTCTTCACTTGATACTTTTTTGCAGGAGGAATTGATACTTTTTGAACAATGTAGTCGAGAATTGAATGAAAGGTTAAATGTAAAGTGTATTATCAGTATAGTCTATAATGTTACCTATAATTTTGACATTTACAATGTTTTTTAACGAATTAATTAATACATGAAACTGTCAATTATTTTATAATAATAGATAATTATATTATATTTATAAATTATTTGTACACTGAGAAAAAATTTTAGTTGGTTTAACAAAATTTTCACTGTTAAATACATCCAACAGAAAAAGCTGTAGTTTT